>RJWT010039126.1:0-12724 GCA_004365215.1 Cuniculus paca | reverse complement strand
AAAAAAAAAAAAAAAAAGTTTTCTAAATTGTCATCTGTTCACTCTACAGATTTTAATATTTCCAGAACGTTCTAAAGCACTTTTGCCTCTAATATAGTGTAATCATCATCTATTACTTAGCTTTTTTCTTTTTTGGTGATACTGGGAACTGAACCCAGGGTCTTCTGCATGATAGGCAAGGACTCTGTCACTAAGATATAGCCTCAGCCCTGCTTATTAGCTTTTTCTTACCCTTAAATATAATCATAATGACATCAACACTTCTGTAAATAAGTAATACATCCATTTGAAATGCTCAACATACAAAAGTTCTAAATTGAAAATACAGTATGTGTTTGGTGTCAGTCTTTAGTTTTAATTCATCATTTTAATGTTTGAGTCTTTTCACATTCACTGTGTATATAAAAAGAATCGACTTAAGGTCTGGGATCCTAAAGCAGAACACCCAACACATAATTAAAATGATTTTTTACGGGTTTTTCACAGCCTCTCGAAGCAGATACAACAGCCAACACGCACTTCAAACACAGCAATAAAGTCCACTGAAAGAAACATTTAGCTGCTCTAAAAGAAGGATCAGGCTCTTTAGGAGAAAATTACATTGTGTGAGTTTGCAAAGTTTCACACTTTCCCATTTAAACTGCATTTCAGAGAAAGCCTTTGCACACTAACACAATATGCTTTGAAATGGCACTTTGCTGACCTTCCAATAGTCCAGCTCTATGAAAATTCTGTGATGGGTGTAACTTCAGAGAATCTGAAAAACACAAAAAGCATTAAGTACTTTTGATGCTGAATGAGAAAAAATGCCAAGGATAGCATACATCTCTTATATAACTATCATGTATTTTTAAGAGCCAAAGCCTGTATTTGTGTATTCCTTGCAAAAGAAAGGCTGAATTGCCTCTACATCAGTCTCGAAGCTAAACTTAGATTTTGCTAAAGCATTTATTTCGTCGAAAATTATCTGACAATTATTGCCCAAATGGTTTTAGCGTACTGGCTATTTTTAGCGCCCAATTGTACCACATTATCCCTACTCTTAGAATCATCTCTTGATATTGTTTCTTGTTTCCAACACTCAAAAAACTGTCATTTTTAAACTACTTCAGGTAAGATCCAAAAACATCCTACAGGATGGTGAATGCCAACTAAAGTCAGCAGAGCAACAGACAATGGCTATAGTTAGTAAGTAGGACTTTGTGTACAAGCTCAATAGTCTCTAAGTCCAGCACCGTTCAGAGTAAATCATCTTACTGTGATTCACTTAATTTAAATGTGAAACTGAAGGACCCCCGCCTTGTTGAGGACAAAATCAGCGAATGGACACATAAAAATGGATACATAAATCCAAAAACAGGAGAAACATTCGATTTTCTCAGGAGAAGGGTTCACAATGACACATTTTTTTCCATTTTTTTAATATACTGAAATGAATAGTTAACAACCCAATTATGTCTGTTGCCCTCTCCCAGTGGTTTACAGTGATGAGTCCAGTATTTTGGTTTGATGCCCCCTCACACAGGGGACCTGTTTTGACACATTCTCGTAGTGCCCAGTATAGGAATTTAATGCCAGTAGAGATAGTTCAAGTGTTAATATTTTAGATGATGGGAATTCCCGCAGACCTTAGCCACAAGAGTTTTTAAATCGGAATCTCTGCCCACTGCCCCCTCCCTGCAAGAAGCCCCTGAACGGCAAAAAGAGAAAATTCTCTAAGGACAACGTCTGTGCCTGAGCCTAGTACTCAGGGAGAGGACAAGGATAAATAAAAGAGAGCGTATCCCTATCTTTCTACAAAAAGGGGGGGGGTAAGCAATCAGAATGCCACGGAGGTGGGAAAAGGAGAAAGAAAATTCGGGCCCTTTCCAGCAAGATGACGAGCAGAGGAGGAGCGCCTGGTCGAGGGGAGCCGTCCCGACGTGGGGAGGGAGTGGACTAGGCCGGAGGGAGAGGGGGTCACAGCGACGGCGCACAAATAAACTGCGGGGGAGCAAGATGGTGACCCTGCCCCAGAACCGGCTCCTGGCCAAGACGCCCGCTGCGGGGGCAACTTTGCTGCGGAGAGAGCTCCTGGGGAGAGGCCCAGGCCGGGAGATCCCCGAGCTGGGGGCCGCGAGCAGGCGGCGCGGGGACGAGCGCTGGACCGCAGGGACCGGCGCCGCTCCGGGCGCTCTGCGCCGACAGAATCCGGGTCCCGAGCGGCCCGCGCGTCCGCGGGGGAGGGGCCGCCACTCCGCCGGCCCCCCCGCAGCACCCCGACCCTGCGCCGGGCCCCGGCCTGGCCGCACAGGCTCTGCGGGGCCCCGCGGGCCGCCCCCGCCCGGCCCGGACCCCCGGGGCGCCCCGGCGCCGGCTCTCCCCGCCCCCACGCCCCACCCCCCAGCCTGACTCACCTCGCGAGTACAGGGACTTGGGCGATTCCAGGTCTAGGTCCGCGCTGAGCAATGAGATGAAGTCCGAGGGCATCGCAGCTCGACCCAGCCCGGCCCGAAGGCAGCGAGAGGGGGGGAGCGGCGGTGGCGGCGGCACCTCCTCTCCGGGACCGCGGGCACCGAACCGGGGGGCGGCGAGGGCGGGCTGCCGCTGCCTCCTCCTCGAGGGCAGTTGACTTCCACCGGGCCGAGGGTCGACGAAACAGCGGCAGGGCGGAGGGAAACTCCACGGGGACTGACTCCCGGCGAGCCAGGAGAGAGGTTCGGGGCGGGGAAAGGGAGGGGAGAGAACCAACGGGTCCGTCTCGTGCTCCTCCTCAGCGAAAACTGACGGTCGCCGACACCGCCACCGCCGCTGACAGGAATTTGAGCCCCGCCCCCGCGGAGCAGTGCGCAGGCGCGGAGGGGGGCGTGCGGTTGCCGGGAAGAGCCGTGCGGCCGCCGGAGGGTGGGGAGACGCGCCACGGAACGGCATCAACAAGGGCTTTGCTTCCTGCAGCCGCTGCCCGGCCCGCTGGTCCGGAGCGCTGTGCAGGCCCCGCCGGCAGGAGGGAGGGAGGCGAAGGGGCGGCCTCGCGTTGAGGCCCCGGGGAGGGGAAAGGTATCTGCAGGACCTGGTGGCGGCCAGCCTGAGGCGTGCGGCCCCGCGCCGTGCTGGGCTTGGAGGACTCAGAGCCCGGGGAGCTCGGCGTCTGCGAGCGGGGAAGGACTCCAGGGACTCGCGGCGGCCGAGACTGGCTGCCTGGGGTCTCTCGGGGAATGGAGTTTCGTCGCTTGGACCGCGACCAGCCCTTTGGGGTTTTCATAGCAGTGTCTACAGTGAGCTGGCCAGAGGATTGTCAAACTCATTTCTTAATTAAGAAATGGCAGATCATATCCTAAAACCCCCAAATTATTGATTCTTTTTTAATTAAAGTACTGTACTTTCTATCCCTCATCCCCTCTCCGGCCTTGGGAGACTGCAATTTAAAATTTTAAATCTCTCTGTGCTTTAAAAGGGTCTGAATTTATTTGGAGCGGAAAACAGAAGATAATTTAAAAATTGAATCTTGTGAATCTACCTGGCAGAAAAAAAAGCAAGCCTAAAATGCTGTATTCGAACAGATTGTCACTTTTTACTTTTGAATTAGGCAAAGATGGAGGAAAAACACATGTAAATGAGTTTTTGCTACGTAGTCTATTCATGGAAGCCAAAAGTTTTCCGTTGCAGAAACAAAAATCCTCACCTACACCGCAGACCATTTCCTGACTAATAGGCTTATGGGAAATTTTTAATCAAGTTATTAAAATATCAACTGGAACGCAGGGTGTGCATCTTGGGAAGTAATTTTAATCTTGTGTGGGGTATTGATGCCAGCAGCCACACGGGCAAGGTTTTTGAGCTATTCTAATTGTAATTTTTGTTTTGTTATTGCGTCTGCAAAGATAATTAGAAATCACAAAAATCAGTCTGTTGTGAACATGTATATAATTTGCAGAGTCCATCCCCACGAATTTGAGCGCTCCATCTGGACTTGAAAGGTTGAAGTTGGTGAGAGAATCTGTCTGCAGCCGGTGTGGTGGCTCACACCTGTAATCCTAGCATTCAGGAGGCTGAACCAGGATTGCTGAAAGTTTAAGGCCAACCTGAGCTATATAGTGAATTCAAGGCCAGTCTGTACTACAAAGCAAGAACCTGTCTCAAAAAAGAAAAAAAAAAAAAAAAAAAAAAAGAATCTGTCTGCAAAGGAGCCCTCCTTGCAGCTGTCTCTGGGGTGGGCCTTTTACAAAAGTCTGCATGCAGACCTAGAATTAAAACTTGTGTCTCTCGAGCCTACCTTCTTTCCATCAGAATATCTGATGCAGGTTGCCCAGTTCTCGTCACTGAACTCCGCACAGTAATGAATGGACCCTTGTGACCATTTTCCTCTTGTCAGAGGTGAGAAAGCTTTTCAAAGTCACCCCAAGATGGCAAAGCAGAACCAGAAACTACCCTCGAATTTCCATCTCCACGGGGGCTGTTGTAACAAGTCTCAAGGGAAGTCCCTTTAGAACTAGTAAAAGTCCCACATATAAAGAGGAAAAGAGGAAACCTCTAATTGCCTAATAGGTCAAGGACCATTGAAATCCCTTAGCCTTTGAGTTGGGGTAAACACCTTTGCAGACCTCCCACTCCTCCATTAGTCACTACATAATGTGAGAAGAGGAAATTGCAGCGCACCAAGCAGAGCCCTGGTACTAAGAAAGCTGGGTGAATCACTGAGTATATTCCTTTTCCCTAGACCTGTGTAATCACTCCACAAACTCAGAGTGCAGGAAATCCCCCATTGCTGTTTTAACCCTAATTAACAAGTCAGTCGAGACTGGCAAGGCCTCTTCTCCTTCCCCTCATTACTACTTTGCCCTTTTGTGACTTCTTTTTCCCCTTTGCTTTGTTGTAATCATATTTGTTAATCATATTTCCCCAATTCAGTAAAAAGGAAGAAGTATCCCCCAAAATGGGACAACCTACATTGTGAATTTCCCTAGATTGGGATTCCGTGGGCGCCGCCTCTCCATCAGGCCCTGTGCTGCTCATTGATTATATCTAAATATTTAGAAATTAAGTGACCTTCCCAAACCTATCCTTGCCTGTCATTTTGAGAAATAAATTCTTTGAAAAACTGCTTTGATGGATAGTTTTTATGGCCATAATTTATAGCAGCATAGAAACCTGGGTTTTTCATTTTGTCCTTCAAATTTTAGTGACTAAAAACACCAATTTTTAATGATTGCCCAACTCTGATCGAAAAGTGTAACATGACCTTCACAGTATTCAAAGTTATAAAATAAAGTATCTGATCTGATACTGATATATGCTGCTCCTATACTATTTCCCTCTGTGGTCATTTATGTCCTCATTGTGTCCCCTTTTATTTAGTATTTGAAATAGCGTAATGATACATTTTGAAAACTATTCCCAACTGGACTTGGTGGAATCCCAGACACTCTGGAGAATGAGGCAGAGGATGACAAATCAGAGGCCAGCCTGGGCAAAAAAGGGTTGGGGATGTAGCTCAGCAGTCCCTGAGTTCAATCCCCACTACCACCAGAAAAAAAAAGAAAAACAGTGAAATGTATGATATAAAGTAGTACAACATTACGCATGTAAAATCTGGAAATTTTCTTTTGCTGTAAATTACAATAGAATCAAAGAACAAAACACAGATTTAGTAGTTTATAAAATTCCTTCCCAATCGTATATCATGTTTCCTACTCAATTAAAATTTCATAAGAACCCATGTTCAGCTATGAGATTGCATAGATTATGCAATACAGTGGCAGTTTTTACATTGGTAGTGTGTTCTTTAACCCCTCCTGGACCTGTTTAGGCACTTTGTGAATTGTGTAGCTGAATCTACTCTAAATGAAGGAGGTTCAAATATCAACCACAGGGAAGGGAATTAAATAAGCTCATACAGAACAGAGGAATGTGTTTTCACAAAATCTACAGAATCTTTGTCACTGTAATACAATTAAGGCTGTTAAAATAATTTGTCACACACACACACACATATATATATATATGTATATAGTAAGAAACTTACTACACAAACACAAAATCTGAAAGGAAAATTTTCAAGGCTGTTTAGACCGCAAATTATTTTTGCTCACCTTGGGGAGCACTCTTCTAATAATTATAGAAAATTGATAGTGGTGGGAAATAGCAATGACCTCATTTATAATGAAATTATAATCAAATTCTTGGTTATGTTTATGTGTCACTTTTCAACCTGAGAACAAGTTCTAACCAATATTTCAGAGACAAAATTAGTTTCTATATAATTTGCCATCAGATTTAGAACAGCCCCACCCTTTCACCTTGCAAAATACTTAAATAAAAATTATTATTTTCAGGCACCTGATTCACTTTGAAGAAACATTTCTATATTTTATGAATTAGTCTAAGTCAGTGTTTGTTCCTGAAATCTTCTAGAGACCAGTTAAGTCTCGAGATCTAGAGTAACTGCAGGTCTTGAAATGTAGTGCTAATCAGCTTGAATCTGAATGAGTGAGCAGTGAGAAAGGAGAGAAATGCCAGAGAAATGTAAAGTATGAATTAGGAAGGAGAAATTTTAATAAGAAAATACAAATCCTAGAACCCATTAAACCAAGAAAGGAAGATAATGTCTCCAAGTTGTCTGAACACTAGGCAAGCTACACATGTGCAAACTGCAAGCAAGTCCTTATTCACAGCAGCCCTGATACCACTGCTGTACATTTGCAAAGGCGCTTTTCCCACTTCTAATCATAGCTGTTTATGGAGTCTATCTAGCAGCCTCAACTCTCTTGTGGTATTATTATAGATGGCTAAATTATGTAGAAATATTATGGGTAGTCAGACAGAGGTAGGCCCTCAAGAGTCAGTGCAGAAGAATACATTGCGACTGTGGCTGCAGGTGCATTAGTTAGTGGCCAGACTTCAAGACGAAAGATAAAATGACTACATCTACAAACTTTCCCTAGGAATGAACATCAGTGAATGACATTCTAAATAGGCATCAGTCACCTTGGGTGGGGGACCAAAATCTCCCTTCCAGGAAAAGTCCCAGTGCAGTCTGCATACACTTGCTGCATGACTTACTTCCCCACTTGACCCCCATTTAATCAATATTACCTAAGTGATTATACTCATAATCGTATTGGTTGGCCATTGTTTTTTCCCACTTCATACCCACCTTGTGATTTCCCATTGGATCAATGTCACCCAAGTGACTCTACTTGTAATCTTCTTGGTTGATTATAATTTTGTCCTGCCTTAGACCTGCCTCACCTTGTGGTTTTGCTCTATAAAATTCCCTTGAGAAGGGGTGTCCCCAGCAGTCTACTCTGGACCCCTTCTCTCTTAGAAGCTTTCTTTCCCCCAATAAATATTTTCTGCTCTTAACCTCCATTGTTCCTAGAATTCATTCTTAGATTTTTTTTTTTTTTTTTTTTTTGCAGTACTGGGGATCGAACTCACAACCTCATGCTTGCCAGGCAGGCGCTTAGGCCACTGAGCTAAATCCCCAGCCCATTCTTCGATTTTAAAGAACACCAACTTGGCATGTTGGACATCTAGCAGACTAGCAGGTTAGGAGTAATAATATTTCCCTTATGTTATGTGGAGGTTCTAGATCATCCCTCTATCAGTATTAGTTTGACCAGGTCTATGGACAGTTTCCTACTACCCTGTCTCTTGTTTTGAGAAGTTTTAACTTGAGTTGCATGGGTTGCTTCCAGGCATCTGTGATCTCCTTAAAGCAGTATGCCAGCTTTTGCAAGCTTATAAGTACAGGCATCTCTTTCCTTGGGAAACAAAGGTCAAAAGTTTAACCTTCATAAGCTTTCTGAAAGAAAGATCCGTAACCCAGGAAAGATAACAAACCATTCTTCTACTTTCTATGGAGCAGTCTACTCCACAAATGGGTATCAGGCACTGCGCTAGCTGTGGAAGAGATAGGAAGATTTTAGAGAGTCCAATATAAGCAGCAAACACAGCCCAAAGAGGGAGGCAGCCTGTAAATAAACACTTGCATTGTGACCAGTCCTAGATTAAAATTCACACAGGTATTTATCAATAAATTATCTACTTGCTTTGTTAGTTGGCTGATAGAGGAGTAGAGGAAGGAATGCCCTCTCACCGACCACATTCTTTCTTCTCCTCCCACTGTTCCCTGCAGCGGATATCTCTTCATTCCAACAGCAGTTTGCTACAGGGGTTGAAAGAAGCTAGACAGTTACAGGGCAAAGTCCAGGCACACTCATGTTTACAATGCGATGCATCACAGCTATGATATGTTGATGCAAATATTCCAAGAAATACCTGGGCTTCATTGGACTTTGTCAAAGGATAGTCAAAGAAACACCGAGTGTCTTTGTTTCAGCTTTGCTGAGGATTATGACTAAATACTCAGGTTAAGGGTACAATGATAAAATAGTTGAATTGGTCATCCAAAACTAAGCCCCAAATTAAAAGGCTAAGTTGAAGTTATTGAGTAAACTAGACTGATTTTAAGAACATATTCTCACCTTGCGTGGTGGCACACACCTGTAATCCCAGCACTCAGGAGGCTGAGGCAGGAGGATCACGGCAAGTTCGAGACCAGCCTGGGCTACAAAGTGAGTTCAAGGCCAGTCTGAACAGCATAGCAAGACCCTGTCTCAAAAAGACAAAGAAACAAAACAAAACAAGAATAACATATTCTTTCAACTAAGAAAATGTGGAGTCTCCCAAATCTAGAATCTACTTATAAAATGAGAGGCTTAGAATATTTATTTATTTACTCATTCAACAATCCTACTTTACAATGCTGGGTGTGGTGGTGGATGCTGGTAATCCTAGCACTTGGGAGGCTGAGGCAAAGGATTGCCATGAGTTCAAGGCCAGCTTGGGCTACATAATGAGTTCTGAAATACATAGTGAGACCCTATCTCAAAAACAAACAAAACATGCTGATTTACCTTCAATCTCCAGCTGAGGTATCACTTCTGTATGAATTCATCCTGAACTATTCCAAGTATTCCCTCTCCCATAACATTTTGTTCAAATTGCTGACATAACAATCACCACAGTGAATTACAGTCCCTGGGTCTCTCTCTGACATACTGTGAACACTGGTTGTGCAGTACCCAGCTCCTGAAAAAAACTTGGAGCTGGGGATATAGTTTGGTGCTAGAGTGCTTGCCTACCATGTATGAGTCCTTAGGTTCTATCCCCAGCACTGCAAACAAGCAAACATCTCAACTTTAAATAACTTGTAATTGTAATTGATCGTGAACATGTAGCTTTGCACCCAGACAGAATGAAATACACTCATTAATAGCCATCTTTGGCATTTTAATAGAACACCAGGTACAGAGATTACTGGAATGAAAGAAATCGCAAAGGTAAGAGGCCAGAGGGGAAAGTCCTTGAATTTTATGCGTAGGAAATTTTTTTAATGCCAAGGGTTTTGTTCTCTATCCTGTAGGCATTGGGGAACGACTGAAGAAGGCAATGGCCTGACTAGCACTGTATTCTAAGAAAGTAATGGAGGCAGCAATAGGGAGCATAAGTTTCCAGGCAGGTTGAGCCTGGAAAAAGGCTAGCTAGGACTTAACAAGAACCTAAAGAATAGAGAAGAAATGGAAAGAAGGAATTGTATCTGTAGACATCACATCTAAAGTACTTAGTAACTGCTCACATATGTAGAGGGAGGGAGGAAGTCTAAGAAAAGAGATGAAAGGATGAGGCTTTGAAATATCTACCAACAGGCTCCTTCTAACTAGAGCCCAGTAGCTCAGTACACACACACGCGCGTGCACACACACACACACACATATATTTTAACAGAGAAGCAAATATCACTAAACAAGAATCACCCAAGAGATTTTATACTTTGTTATTTGGAATGGCAAAGACTAACTAGAAATAATCTTAGGCTTACTGTTTAGCAATAGGAAATCCAAGTAAACATAACTTGTTGAAACTTGATAAAAGAGGAAATTGATAAGAAACAAATCTACATGAGCATGCATTCCCGATTTTCACTCCAAACATACTTGAGCATTAATATTTAAGCTATTAAATGATCACTTTCATAATAACTACATGTGGAAGAAGTTTAGAAGTGTTTTCTTTTTTTTTTTTTTTTTTTTTTGGCAGCACCAGGAATGGAACTCACAACCTTCACACTTGCCAGGGAGGCACTTACACCACTGAGCTAAAACCTGGCCCTTCTTTTAGAGACAGGGTCTCACTATGCCACTCAGGCTGGCCTTGAGCTCACTTTGTAGCCCAGGCTGGTCTCGAACTCACAACGATTCTCCTGCCTCAGCCTCCCGAGTGCTGAGATTGTAGGCGTGTGCCACCAGGCCAGGCTTGAAGTTTAGAAATGTTAAAGGCCACAAAATCTTCTGAAAAAGAGAAGAAAGCTATCAGAAATAAAAAGCAGCAACCATGTCCTTAAAGAGGATCAAGCCCGAGTGAATTACTGGCACAAGCCTGTAATCCTAGCACTTGGGAGGCTGAAGCAGGAGGATTGCCTTGAGTTTGAGGCCAGCCTGGGCTACATAAACAAGTTCAACATAGCAGAGACTCTGTCTCAAAAAAAAAAAAAAAGGATCAATTTGAAATCTTCCATTCATGGGAGACTTGGGTAATAATGAACCTAAAGTTTATTTTGTAAAGCCCGGGCCAAGGACCAATATACTCAAAAACCACTACAAAACAAGTTGAGGAAGCTGAATTCAATTCTTACAGCCTAAACCAAAGTCATATGGTACAAATAGATGACCTGCCTTTCTTAGCAAATTAAAACTTTTTTGAGCCAGGTGTGATGATGAATACCTGTAATCCCAATGCTCAAAAGGCAGAGGCAGGAGGATCACTATAAGTTTGAAACCAATGACTTCTAATCTCTTCTACATAAATTTAGGGTTTTTTTCTCTATTGTGCAAATATACCTCAATGATCAAAAGCTTTCAAAGGAAAATACAATCACTCAAAGAAACCGCCAATATTTCTCATGGGTACTGTATATATTTATTAGTGTAAAATTTCTTTGGTAAAAATAGAGAGTAGAAAAAGACTTGGATCGTGAGCAGAGGAAATCTGCTTTTGTGGGGCCTACCAGGCATTCCCACTTTTCCTGAGTCCTTTGACTTTCCTCTAGGGAGGAGTTTTTGTTTTCCCTCTAGAGATGGGGAGAGAGAAAATCCAGAATTTTTTTTTTCTTTGTCTTTTTGAGACGGGGGTTTCCTATGCAGTTCAGGCTGGCCTTGAACTCACAGTGATCCTCCTGCCTCAGCCTTGGAGTGCTGGGATTACAGGTATGTGCCACCATGCCCGACTCAAAATCCAGAATCTTAAACAAAACAAACAAACAAAAATTTCAGAAGGCTAAGGCAGGAGGGGTGAAGTCAGTTCGAGGCCAACCTGGGCTACATAGTGAGTTCAATCCCAGCCTGAACTATACAACTAGACCCTGTCTATAGACACATGCATACATACATACATACATACATACATACATACATACCAACCAACCACTGGAGTCTCTGGAGGAAGCCATGCCTGGCTTCAGTTATCTGAATTACTCATTTTTGCTTCAGAGGTCTGCGACTGGGTTTTCTGTCACTTCAAAGTGAGGAAATCTTAACTTGATACAATCTACCCAGATTCTTGGAACATTGTCGGGTCTCTGTCTCCTCTCTGTGAAATAAGTGGGTTAGATGATTTATCAGGCAGGGATTGTTTGGCTTAGAGGTTTTATTTTTCTCCTGCAAGGAGCCTGGAGTTGGGCCATCTACAGCTAGTCTCACAGCCCCACAATGCCCTCAGACACCCAGGCCTGCTCCTCTGCCAACTGCAGAAGTGGCCTTGTTCTCATACTTAGATGATGGCTGTCACCTCCAGGCACCATGCCTGCATTCTAGGCAAGAGGACAAAAAAGGTCTGAGGGCAAAAGGGACAGCTCTCTTCCTTGGAGGACTCACGTGGTAGCTTTGAATTACATCTCGTTGGCCGTCTGTGTATCACACAGTAAATCATCTGAATAGAAACTCTGGGAAAGGTGTGGGTGTGTGGATGGGTACATTGAGGATCTGAACAAAAATGAGGGGTCCATTGGCAAGGATTTGGGGAGAATAGGTGTTGGGTAGGCAATTACAGTATCTGCCAAAGACTACCTGGTAGCAAAGGTAGCCTCCCTCTCCAAAATTCTATGATTCTAACCTTTTCATTATTTTTGTTTTACCTGATCTCCAACCCTCCAGCCCAGTTTAGACCCTCATTCACTCTGAGCAAGTGCTGTATCATTGAACTACATCCCCAGACTTTTCAAAAATTGGTGGAAAATGCCTGTGATCTCACTGTTCTAAGAGGCTGAGGCAGGAGAATTGCAAGTTCAAGCCCAGCCTGGGCAATTTAGTGACTCTGTAAGAACCTGTTTTAAAATCAAAAAGGGATGGGCTGTAGCTCAGTATGAAATCCTTGGATTTAATCTCCAGCACAAAAATAAATTTTTTTAATTATGAGATAGGAACTTGCTAAATTGCCCTGTCTGGCCTGGAACTTACAATCTTCCTGCCTCAGCCTCCCAAGTACCTGGGATTATTGATATACACTGGCACACATGGGCTCTAATCATTTCTTATTTGAAAAGAGCAAAAGATTTTGTGGAAAGGGGATACATTTTTAAAATCTAAAATTTTGGCAAAATAGAAGTTTATCTCATACATGAAATGATAATAAGTACATGTGAGTTAACCTATTACAGTCAAAACTTTTTTTAGCTGGTTCTGGTGGC
>RJWT010039125.1:0-12740 GCA_004365215.1 Cuniculus paca | reverse complement strand
GGGTCAAAAATGGGGTGTCTGGGTCTTGCGGGGGGCAGGGGAGTCAAAGCCTCAGTGACTCAATAGTAGCTTTTTCTGCCTTCTTTGGATTTTGTACACAATATCCATAAATAATCAGGAGTTTCCTGGGACTATTCTGTGCCCAAGGAATCCATCAACCTGGGGGTGTGGCCTCTAGCCCTAGGGTATGCCCGGCGCAGAGTAAGCACTGCACTGACAGCTGTCCAGTGTGAGTGGGTTTAGTCTCCGACTGAGGTTTTCTGTGCTTGATGGGTGACTAAGAAACAGTGTGTGCGCATGTGTGTGTTGGGGAGGAGTGAGCTATTGAAAGAAAAGGGGAGCAATGCGTCCCTGAGGATGCAAATTCCATGCAAGAAGAGTATCTTACTCTTTTCTCATCACTGGGTCCCTGGAACATGGCCTGACCCAGGTGTTTTGTTTTGTTTTGTTTTGTTTTGTTTTGTTTTGTTTTGTCTTGTTGTGATACTGCGAATCAAAACTGGGGGTATTCTTCCACTGCCTTTTTATTTTTTTTTTTGACACATAGTCTCACTAAGTTGCCCAGGCTGGCCTTGAACTTCAAGTCCTCGGCCTCCTGCCTAGCTGGGATTATAAGTGTTCACCACCACACCTAGCTAAAGGTATTTTATTATTATTATTAAATGATGAAGGAACAGGGAAGGAAAAAGGAGGGAGAAAGAGACGCACTCAGAAGAAAGAAGGACACTCTGAAGCTAGGAAAATGCCACATGGCGGGAGGCAGGGTTCCTGTGACCAGGGGCATCCAGAAAAGCAGCTTGATAAATGTGATGCTGTTCTCTACCCCGCTTCTCATCCCATTTTTCAGGCACCTGTTCAGGAGGGAGACAAATATTCTCTTAGTGAATGAATGAAGGTTTCTTTTCTTCCTCCTCGACCTGGGGCCACCAACCAGCCTGCTCTGACTTCTGCAATGCTCACCCCAGGGACAGCTCTGGCTTGGAGGCCAATCCTGTCCCAGATGGGATGCTGGCCCTGAATCTCCCCTCCTTGTGGGCTGGCACAAACAATCCAGAAGGAAACTGCTTCCCCCAAAGCATGTCCTTCCTCAAGCTGGCTGGTGCTGTGAGTCCATCCGGCCACCTGCCCAGCCCCTTCTGACAGTGGGAGACACCGAGCCAGACTCAGGGTGGTCCACCACCGCCCCTTCCTCCCCAGGTGTGCTGACTCCCTAGGGAGACACACACGTGTGCATGAATGTCTGCACGGCCATGAGAATGTCAGGAGCTGAAGAGGTTGGAGCGATGAGGCAAGGCTCTCCGAGAGGTTCAGAGTGACTGCCACAGGAGTCCCAACCTCTCAGAATGGGAGCGAGGCCCAGCTGAGTGAAACAATATTCCGTCTCCCTGAACCCGGAGCCCTCACAGGAGCCAGGTTCAATGACGGCTGCATGGAGGCTCTTTGAGGAATGACTGCTGACTGAGAGAGCAAGTTATGCGAGACTCCCTACAGGGCTGATGGCTTCTGCCTGCCACTGTTGTGGGCCACCTGCACCCAGCTGGATGGGCCAGCATGACTCTGCTCTACCTTTGCCTGTCCCTCTCCAGGAACCAGCAGGCTGTGTGTTAGTGACATGAGGCTTTGGCAATGCTGTGTGAGGCTGGCAGAGTTGGGGCTGGCAGGTGAGGTGCAGGGACCCTGGGCACACCTGTCTGTTGTCCTCCCTGTGTCTGCCAACTGAACACACCTTTGTCATTCCGACTGGGAACCACGGGTTACTTCAGTCAGATTAAGGACAGCAAGGTGAGATCACTGGCCTGGGCGCGATGCCACTGTGGCCTGTGAGCTTGAAGCAGAGACCTACCTTGGTGTTAACCTTGATCATTACACTATGGGGGGCATGAACTGAGGAGCGCCCCCACCATCCCCATGAATGGGAATAATGTTATTAAGTAGTTTCCTGGGGCAGCTGTAACAAAGCATCACAAAGGGGAGGGCTGAGAACAACAGAAATGTATTCCTTCCCAGATCTGGAGGCTGGATGTCCAAGATCAAGGTGTCGACAGGACAACGCTCCCTCTGAAACAGAAGGAGGATTCTTCCATATCCTTCCTCAGTTCCAGTGGCTGCTGACCATCGTTGGCATCCCTTGGCTTGCAGCTGCCCAGCTTCATTCTCTGCCTCCATTGTCACCTGTGTAGGTCTTGGCCTCTTCTCCTCTCCCAAGTGCACTAGTGTCAGGGCGGGGCTCACCCTGCTCCAGCATGACCTGCCTGAACTAGATACATCTGCAGAAACCTTACTTCCAAATAAGGTCCCTTTCTCAAGTACCAGCAGGTAGGACTTTGGGCCTTTTTGGCAAATAGCTAAACTCAGAAAAACCACCAACCCTTAGAGAGAGAGGTCAGGTGTATTATGTCACAGACTTCACCACAAGCACAAAGCCTGTTTTCCTCTCTGTGCAATGCACACATGGACTCTTCTCATAAATCTTCAAGGAAGAAGGACTCAGTTAACCCCTGCAGTGGATGAAGAGTGTAAATCCCAAGACTACAAGGGTTCTCATCTGTCCTGTTTATTTTAGGGTCCCCACAATAGCACTCAACAAGCATTTGCTCAATGGATGAAGAATGAATATGGTTGTGGATGCTCCAGAGACTGAGGGTTAACTGTGTAACCCAAGGAAAATCACTTACCTCCTTGTCTTTGTTTTCTCGTCTGTAAAATGGGGATACAAATGAACACAGGAGGTACCACCATTAGGAGTACTGCATGAGAACCTATGGAAAAGCATTAACTCAGCTGGCAGTTCATTGAATCAGAATCTGCTGGAGGCTTTGGGTAAGCTGAGTAATGCCAGCCCCAGGGTGGAAGGTAGATACTCAACTTCTCTCCCCCAGGAGTTGGTTGTGTTGCCTTAACTAGTGAGATGCTAATGAGAAAGCGATCAACCCTTCAGTAGAACTAGGATCCTGGATTGCTAGAGATTAGTACAAGGCACTCTGTAGCCACATCTAGGGTTTGAAATGCCAGCTCCGGCCCTGGCCAGCTGCGGTACGTCTGGCACATGGAGATTCGGTTTCTCCGACAGTAAAGTGGGAACAGTAATAAAAACATCTACCTTACAGGGTGTAGTGGGACTGAATGATAGTGTTTGGCGCCAGGGAGTGATGAGTAAGTCTGTATTATTAGCATCACTTTTCTAAGTCCTCTGTCCCTATTGCTCCGAGCTAGATCCTCAGAACGCCTAACCCCGGAACTCCGGGCTGACTCCGGGAAGGCGGCCTCGCGCTCTTGTCTCCCTGCGAGCGCGCACAGGAGTGTGAACCTGCCCGCCTGCTCTCCCGCCACCCGCGCCGCCCCGCGACCCGACGCTCCGCAAACTCCGAGATCCCGCGCGCCCTCTGGTGGCGCAAGGCCCGGGACCGGCGGCACCTAGGTCCCCCGTCCCGCTCCTTCCCTGCTGAGCCCAGTCACCCAGTGAGCGCGTCCCACTGGCTGCCCTTGACCTCGGTGTCCATCTGGCTCTGGGGCCTCCCGCGCGCGCGCCCGTGCCGGGGAGCAGGGGAGTGGAACGGGCCCCGAGAGAGCCACGGAGGCGGGGAGGGGCAGGCGGTGTCAGGACCAGTCCTCCGCTCCTAGCCTCAGAGGGCAGCACACTGCGGAGCAGGTTTACAGTCCCCGGCCGCACCTCTCCCCGTCCCCCCGCCCCAGTGGAAACCGAATGGCAGCGAAAAGCACCTGGCACCTGCGAATTTGCCTCTTTCCGGTCACCCAGCAATGGGGTGAGAGAGCCGACGCTGGGCACTATCGGGTGGGCGGATCGAGGCCGCCAGCCCCCCCCATTCCCTCCTCTTCCTCTTTCCCAGCAGCGATGAAATCCTCCGCGTGTGACAGACGCAGTTTTAAGTGCTTTGTGCAATAGGACCAGTGGCACCCATGGGGAAGCTGAGGCACTGGGATGTTAGGAACTCATCACAGAGGGCATAGAGCACGAATTGGAATCCTGGCAGTCTGGCTCCAACCTGATGTTACCACTGCTGGGTCCTGTGTCCTCCCAGATTCCTGTGCAGTGGGTCCTGCTCAGTGCTCTCTGCGGATGGATGTCCCCCTGACCGCTCCATCTGCAGTGCCCTGCTTGCAGACCCTGCTGTGAGCTCTTTTCTGCTGCTCGGTGCCAGCAGGACCCCCACCCACCCCATCTCTCCTTGTGCCTGTTCTCTGTGCTACTCGGTTGCTCTGCTACTAGGCTGTGTGTCTGCTGTTGGCTGAGGTTATCTGCTGTTCACATTTGCTCTACTGAGGCCCACACAGTGCACAGTGCCAGGCACACAGTAGGTGCTCACGGGATGATGCCAGTGTCCAAGGGCAGCTGGTTTCCCTGGGGCCTTACTCACCATTGCACTCAAAAGGCCACTCTGGAGATGGCAGAACCGGAGTCACAGGAGACAAGGATTCCACACAGTGAACTAAGCAGACCTGGAGAGCCCAGGACACAGCTGAGGGCTTACCAAAGCCTGTGGGGTCTGGGGATGAAGCGCGATCCTTGTCTGTGTAGGGAGGTCGAAGGCTTTGCTCCATAGGCTACGGAGGAGAGAATTTGAAAGCCACACGGAGTTGATTTTCCAGGGCCTCCTGTTGAGAGGAAGGTGCACCTTCCTCCCCAGACGGGTCTCCTTTCCAGGCAGCCTTCTTCTCAGTCTGAAGCAAGGCCAGGAGGCAATGGAGATGCAAGAAGGGGCTGGAAGAGTTGAGGACAAAGATCCAGCCAGTAGAGCTAGGGTGCTGGTCACCAGGGTAGCTGGGGCCCAGAGCCTAGAGGCTGAGTCTATTAGGGGCTGTGGCACATTTTCCTTCCTCTTCCCCAGTTAATGATTAGTGTCATCCAACTCTCCACTGCCCACTCACTCATGTGATTCCCAGCCCAGAGCAAAGCCCCGCCCAAGTCTGGCCACGCCCCGTCACGTCCTCTGTCCTTTCCCCCTGCACTGCATCCGAGCTGGTTCCTAGCTCCTGACGCCTCAGTCTGCATCACCCACAGTGGCTTCCTAGCCTGTTTCTGTTGCCCTAGGGGATGCTCCTTAAGAAGGAAGATCAGGTCTTCTGTGTTGTGTCCCCACCCTCATATCCAGAACTGGACACTGATAGATTCTCAGGGTTCGGCAAGTTGTGTAACCTCAGTCACTTCCTCTGTAAAATGGGGATGATATATTCATGTGTGAGACTGGGGCCATCAGAGCCCCCAGCATGGAGCAAGCTGTCATTCAGTGTTCGTTCTGATATCCTCCCAGTCACCCTATTCCTGCTGAGCCCCCAACTTCCTGCTCCCAGCGGAGAAGACCCCTTAGTTAATAGTGATTCTCTCTGGTTCTCTGTGTGGGCCCAGGTCACTGGAGTTCAGAGGTTCAGAAGCCCCTCCTTTGCAGTCTCCCTGTACCCACCTCTCTGCAGAGAGGAGATGGGGACACAGTACCCAGCTGGAGCCCTGAGGAGCTCAAGGTAGAATTTCCAGAGTGACTGTCACTGACCTGACCTGACCTGCTCTGGAGTCGCTTGCCACCTCCCCCACTGAAAGGGCGGAGGCATGTGTGAGTGGAGGGGCAGAGAGGGGACTCTGCTTAGGGGTGGAAGAAGACAGGAGCAGACCCCTTTGTTGTCCTTCTTGCCAGGATTGTCTTCCAGCAAAGCGCTGGCCCCTCCAGTGTGTACAGCAGTGAATTTGTCGAGTGTTTTCTCCTCTTGCCCAATTTCACCCTCACCACAATCTTAGGTTGCAGGCACTGTGTTCCCACAGATAAGGACACTGAGCAACAGAGACGCTCAGGCCTTGCTTAGATTGTGTGACCACCCTGGGGATTCCAGCTCTGAACCCCGGGCTCCCTACCTTTTTGTTATGCTGTCTGCAGGACCACAGGCCATTTGAACCCTACAGCCTGACCTCCGCTCATGCCAGCCCCTTTCTGACCTGTGGCCTTGTGGACCTGCCAGCCTCATGGCTGTGTGAACTGCCCTCTTAGACCTTCCGCTCTGTGCCTGCTCCCGGCTGGTCCCACCCCCTGGGCCTGCCCACTTCTCACGGGAAGGTGAAATTCCCTTAGGACTGGAGAACAAGCAACCTGTGAATAAATCATCGCTCAGACCCGTCTTGTGAGCACCAGCCCTGCCATGATGCTGGGCTTCTACTGCGGGCTTCAGCTGGACGGACTTCACTCTCGTCTGCCTTCTTATTCCCTCACTGCCCCCACCCCACCATTGTCCCCGTCTCTCTCAAGGAAGGTGCTTTGGTGGCCCCTACGGCTTCCCATGTGGACTCCCTCTCTCCTGGGACCCCACCTCCCCCAACATGCAACTCCCAAGGAGGAAGGTTGTCTGGGCCCCTGCATGGGCTCCCCGCCAGGCTGCAGCCCAGCAGATGGGATATCTTCTAACGTCTAACACTCCCACCCAGTGCTACTGAAAGTATTCTGAATCCACGGGGCAGTGGGAGCAAAAAGTCCATATCCAAAATTCTAAGGCATGGCAGGAGAGCCCAGAAATGCACAAAAATATTATCCCTGATGGGATTGGAATTAAAAAACAAAATAGTGTAAATAACAAAGAGTTCTAATAAATTATCCAGGGCCTTTGATTCACTAGTTTTTCTTTTGAGAGCTGATTCTAAAGAAATAATTTCATGGAAGAGAAAGGAGGCACAAGGCCCAGGGAGATCTGCTGCAGCATGGAATAGCTAGCTGACTCTGCTGGAGCTGTAAGGCACTGTAACGTGACGGTGTAGTGTGGAATGGTCTTACATGATGTTTACGGACCAAATGTAGAAACATGGAACTTGGATGTGACAGGAAGATAAAGCACACAGCTACGTAGATGATGTGTGCAGTTGGGGATGGGAATGAGTGGGACAGAAATAATTTCAGTGTAAGTGAAGTGATTAGGATGGTAACTTTCTTGCTTTAAATAATTTTCCGACTTTAAAATAATCCTGCAAATTTTTCAAAAAATGAAATGAATGGGGCAGGAGTAGTAATGAGCTCAGACAGGTGACACTAGGGGTGTTGGCCATGTTTGATTTCTTATTCTTGGTGCTGGGACTATAGATGTACCCGTTTTGTGATGTTCGATGGACTGTACACCTAAGATATGGGAGACTCTCTGTGTGTATGCTGTACTTCCATGAAAAGTAGAAAGATAGGGCTGTGGGTGTAGCTCAGTTGCAGCGTGTCCAATAGCACTACGGATACCCTGAGATTCATCTTTTGCACTACAAAAAAAGAGGAAAGAAATGAAACATAAAAATGAAAAATTTTTAAATGAGATTAAAAAACGAAAAGGCAATTAGCTCCTGTTCAGTAAGACTCACTGTGACCTGTAGCCTGCAGTCAGTAATTGTAGGTTTTTCCACCTAAAGTGTCCTCTAATTCAAAGTTAATCATGATTGGTGGTTTTTGTTGTTTTGTTTTGTTTTGTTTCGTTTTGTTTTCGAGATAGGCTGGCCTCAAACTCATGATCCTTCTGCCTCGGCCTGCTGAGTGCTGGAATTATAGGCATGCACCACTGCTGCTGGCTCGTGACTGGGTTTAAAAATTGCTTTCTCTGGGATTCTCTGAAGTGAATTCTTTTGGACAGTAAGCAGGTAGACTTAAGGACTTAAAATATTTAATATCTGAGAAAATACTACATTACAGTGGTTCTCAAGCCTGCCAGCCTCATGGCTTGTGTGAACTCTCCTCTTAGACCTTCTGCTCTGCGCCTGCTCCTGGCTTGTCCCACCCCCTGGGGTAGAGGAGTGACAGTCTTATGATGATCCCAGGCCATGGTCAGGTGTAGATTGTTGGGCCTACCCAGCAGCTCTGGGGTGGGACCTGAGAATGTGTATCTCATTTTGAACAGGCTACCAGGCGACACTGATGCTGCTGGCCTGTAAAACCCTCTTGGAGAACCACTGCCCTAAAATCACCCTCTACAATCCCAAGTGCACTGCTCAGGCAGGGCCACTGCTGATGACTATCAAGGCATATTCTTTTTTCTGCAAAACTGAAGGTGCTTCTGAGCACGGTGGTACTCACCTGTATTTGTAGCCATCAGGGAGGCTGAGGCAGGAGGATGATATGTTTGAGGCCATCCTGGGCAACTTAATGTCTAATGTCTCAAAAAATGAACAAATAAAATAGCCTGAGGGGCAGTTTGGTGATAAAGCACCCTTGGGTTCCAGCCCTAACACACACACACACACACACACACACACACACACACACATTGCTGTTAGGTCTGGATAACAAAATTCATATTGTTCAAGAGAATATCAGTGCCAGTGGTCATCTGGCACTATATGTATGGAATAAACTGATTTTAATTGTACTTTTCAATGCCCTCTCAAAGTTCTAGCATAAGCTGATATTAATTGAGCATTCCTAATCCAAACATCTAAAACCCAAAACTTTCTGAGCACCTACATGACACCAGAACTGGGAAATTCCACGTCTGATGTTGTGTAATAGTCAGAATCAAAACACAGACACAATACAAATAGTATATAAAATTACTTTCAGGCTATGTGCATAAGGCATCTATAAAACATACATGAATTTTGTGTTTGGATTTGAGTTCATCCCCAAGTTATCTCGTGTGTGTGCAAATATTTCCAAATCTCAAGGGGGAAACAAGCCCTGAAATCTTAGACAGTTCTGGGTTCAGTCATTTCAACCTGTGAGGCACTGCCAGATCTGAAAGGCAAACATGATCAAGGATGGGGAAATGTGCAGATTGAAGATATATTGGCATTATATCATTGAAACAAGTGAGTGCCTTTTTAGAGGTGAACAGGCAGTAGGCACTACTGAGCGCTTACTCTGTGCCAGGTCCTATGCAGGGGGCTCTACATGCTTTGTCCCCAAGTGTCAGTGCTGTCCTAATATCCACTGCCCAGGGTTGAGAAGTTCACCCAAAGCCCATGGCTTGCGATAGAGGAGTGACAGTTGAAGCCCAGGTCCAGAGCCTGCACTCTGGCCCAGGCTGAGCCGAATGGTGCACAATCAACTCCTCTCCGAAGGAAATGCTGGTGAGGAGGAGAGGGGTTCTGGGGCTGTCTGCAGGAAGAGGCCAGGAGACCTGTGGGGCTTGGGGGGGTGAGTTGGTACATGAGGTAAATTTTGGAGAAGATGAGCATGATTGGGAGGAAGAAGAAACAATGTGCAGGAAAAGATTCAGGAAACAATGTAAAGTGGCCAATATTTGCTCAGACTTTTAGGAATCATGGAAATGCAACTCACAGAGCAGAAGCTCCAAGAAATCATGTATCTGCTGAATTCTCCTGCCTCAGCCTCCTAAGTGCTGGGATTACAGGTGGGTGCCACCATGCCCGGCTGGCCTCTGGCCTCGTACTTAGTGAATGCCAAAGGACACTGATCTAAGAAGCAAGGGCTTTAGGGAAGCAGCTTTTAACTATGGTCTCCTCTGACATGCCCTCAGGGTCTCCAGAAGGGAGGTAATTTTGATTTATAATAGTAACCCTCTTCCTCCCTCCCTCCCTCACTTCCTTCCTTCCTTCCTGTTTCTATCTCTCTGCCTCAGTCTCATTTACAGGGAGCACTGATTTTAAAGAAATCACTTAGATTTTTAAAGCATGCTCCAGCTAGGTAAGGGGCTCCATTGTGTTGTTTCACAAACTCCTTAGGTGAGAGAAGGACTCAATGAAAACGGGATGGTCCTTCCTTCCCACTTACTTAAACCAGAACTACTACTTTCAAGGTGCTTTATGTATCAGCTTTCTATACACACTTCTATCCAAACAATGACTATTTTTGGCTCTTTTTTAAAGTTTGCAAACCAGCACTTGCAAATGATGCTTTTGCCATCCCATAGGCAAAGACATATGTGTTTGTGGGGGAGTCTGCCCCCTGAGGACTGAAGAGACTGAGAGCTATTAAGGAACTCATGGCTGTGAAGACCCATCCTCTAGCCCGTTGTCGTTTGATACTGGGAGCAAGAAATGAGGCTCCTTGCTTGAATGGTGAGGTTAGCCAGGATCCAAGGAATAAAAGGAAATGCGCATTGGTTGATGTTGGAAGAGATAGGAAAATAAAACCACCTTTTTGTTCTCATTGCCTTTTCATGTTGGGAAGCAAGGGGATACAAAGTAATGAGTCCTCCTTGTTTTATTGGGGAATTTCTTCTACTTCCAGAGGGAACCTCCTGATTCCTTGGGTGTATTTGCAGGAACCCTCTGAGAGCATCCAGCTGGCTGCAAAATTACTGCCCATTTGAACCTGCTCCAACCAAGCAAATTGGCCCTAATGGGTAAATTCTGCTTGGCAGTAGATGGTCCTCCTTTTCGTCACCTCCTCTTTCTTCCGGCTGCTGCCCTTCACTTTCTCCAAGTCATAGAAAGTTAAAATATACACTTTGGCATCGTTCCACAAAGTCATTTGCTTTCTTCCCCCACATCACATTCCTTCTCACATTCTCTGCCTTCCTTGCAGAGGGCGCACCTCATTCTCATGGAAAGAACTTTTCTCTGGGGAATGGTCTTGCTAAATACAGGAACCATGGGGATGGGTCTGGCCCACACCAGCATCACGTATTGTCCCAGTTATCCACTGTGGTCAGGTTTTCAGGCTGGTCCACAAGGTGCTCTGCCTCAGCCATAAGATGCCCCACTGGCATGGACTCTCTTGAGGTGACATGGTGGAATGGCCAGAGGGCAGAGTTTGGAAATTAGTTTGACTTGGGTTCTAACCTCAGATTATCTTCTGCCTTTAAGCCACTTGCCCTCAGAACATTGTTTTCTCCTTATCGGTAAGATGGAAGATGATTTTGCCCATTCTGATGTGAGGTTACCCTGGGGCAGGATGCTGGCAGAGCACCGAGGGATGCTGAGAAATTCTGGCTTCCTTGCCATTCCCTTGGTCCCCAGTCACTGAGCATGAAGACTCGGGCAGTAGTTGGTGGACTCCTCATGTTCCATGAAAAAGGGATGGAAAAATGCTACGGTTTTAGTAGTTGACTAAAACAGAGAAACCAACCATGTGCTAGAATAAGAGGCAGAGTTTCTGCCTGTATTGTTGGTATCTGATAAGAAGCAGAATTATTCAACAGCAGGAAGGCGGGCTAGGTGGGCAAATGATGGAGATGCTGAGATTTCTGAACCCTTTTATGGACTCGAAGATGGTTATTACTGATCAATTTGGAGATGGAATCTCTTTTAAACTGTCCTAGGGAAATGTGCAGTTGCCTTTTTTTCTGTTTCTCAGGACCATGTACCCAGCCAAAGAATAACTGGGCCAAGAGAAGTGGGTGAGTGTGATGGGGCTAGAGTGTGAGTATTTGACACCTGGGTTGGGTCTTTTTTTTCTTCTTCCAATATTGGGTGTTGAACCCAGGGCCTTTGCATAGAGCTGCATCTCAGTCCTTTGTATTTATTATTTTGCCACACAATCTTGCTAAGTTGCTCAGGCAAGACATCACCTTGTGATCTTCCTACTTCAAGTCTCCCAAGTCCTGGGTTTACAGGCACGCACCACCATCTGGTGGGTGGGATCATTTTTAACAACCATCCTCCCTATGTATCAAAACTAGTCTTAGTCACAGGTTTGTTTGATTTTGTTTTGTTTTTTGAGCTAAGGTCTCCCTATGTAGTCCAGGCTGGCCTTGAACTTCAGGCAATCCTCCTGTCTCAGCTGCCCGAGTGCTGAGATTACAGGTGTGTGCCACCATACCTAGCCATGCTTAGTAATAATTACACAGTGGTTAATAATATCATTATTTTCCTGGCTTGTGATTAATTTAAAACTAAACCATAGGCAATTCAAAATGAAGACTAAATTTCAATGTTAAAGGTATTATTCAAATTCAGTAAAATCCGTCATGCATGAATATTTGAAATTACCAAATATCGCATCTCATAGTTCCTAGTCTGTTTAACTGTTTTCCATTTTAAATGTAAATAACAGTTCCAAGAGGGGCTTGGATGTAGGTCAGTGGTAGATCACTTGCCTATCACATGCAAGACCATGGGTTCGATTCCCAGCTTCGTGAACAAAAAAATTCCAGCTGATCACATAGAATAGCCAGACTGAAGTGACTCATGTGTTTTGTCTTTAAAATCATTGCCCTTTCATTGTTTATTTGATTCTACTCTTTGAACCCAGGAGCATGTAGTACCACAGAGGCTGAGATCCAAAGTGCAGCGGAAGCCAATTTGAACGATTCTGAGCCATTGAGTTTACTCTTCAAACATCCATGTAGTTTGTGTGTATATGAGACTCCAAAACTGCCAGGAGGAATACAATTTGTATTAAAGAATAGTTAATACTTCCCCTAGGGATGAACAGCAGTGATTGTTATTCTAAGTAGGCATCAATCACTTGGGTGGGGACCAAAATCTCCTGAACGCACCCCTTCCAGGAAAGTCCTTATCCCTCTGCTCTGTGCTTGCTGCATGCCTTGCTTCCCCATTTGATCCCCATTTAATCGATATTATCTAAGCAACTATACTTGTTGAATCTTATTGGTTGACCATAGTCTTGACCCACCTCACACCCACCTTATATTTCCCATTGGATCAATATTAGCTGATCGAATATACTTTTAATCTTATTAGTTGACTATAGTTTTATCCCACCTTAAACCTGCCTCACCTGTTGATTTTGCTCAATAAAACACCTTTGAGAAGCGGGGTCGGCAGGCAACTCACTTTCCAGGCCCACTTCTGTCTTTCTCAGACAGAAGCTATCTTTCTCTCAATTAAAAAAAAAAGTTAATTAAAA
>RJWT010039124.1:0-12722 GCA_004365215.1 Cuniculus paca | reverse complement strand
GTAAAGAGATGAGGAAGGTGGGGGAGGGCACTGTTAGAGCACATGCTCGAAGCAGAGGCTGAAGACCGGCCTTGTTCTGAGTGTGAATGGACAACAGCCCTCGAGAGCAGGAAGCAGTGCACGCCAAGGCGCTCATGGAAAACGTCTTATCTAAACAGAGGTGGCCCGGGACTCTGGATCCCCTCCACCATTGTCCAAGGAGCTGACCCAACACCTATGATCCCAGAACTCTTTATTCCCTTCCCCCCAGACAAGAAGTAATTTTCAGCATGGGCTCCAAGGCGTCACAAGGTCTCTTACTACACGAGGAAGTCACTTCTCCAGAACCTCTCCAGAGTCCCCTCCTCCTGACCCTGTGACCACCCTGAAGGCTCAGGCTCTTTTCCTGCAGCAAAAGGAGCAGGAACCATTCTGTCCAAGCACTTCTACTCCACACCCTCTTCGCCAGCATCCTCTCCCCGCCTTGTCTTATTTGTTTTATAAGAACGTGAGAAGAGGGGAAAAGATAGTGTTTGCAGATTCTGTCCATCTGATGGCTCAGATAGACTCTCACAATGTTTTGACACTATGCCCACAGCAGCTGAGGAGTGTTTACATCAGGCCCTGCTGCAGGATAGGGCACTAGAATGGGGAGTCAGCCTTGGTCATGCCCTCTGGCTACGTTCCAGGTGGTCTTTCCTTTCTATTCTTTTAAAAAGACATTTTACAGCTTCGATTTGCTCTTTATTACTACTCTACCCTTTTGTTTTCTAACTTAAAATGATTCAGTATTCCTTACAGATTCTAATCACAGTTAACACGTGCCTTAAAAATCCCATTAAACAGCTAAGCAGATTTCGTATTTCATCACCCTAAAAAGAACAAAAAAGATTATTCCTTCTTGGGGTTTTGTAGAACTTTCTAGCTCTTTTTTCCTATTTAAGAGTCCTTTAAGTATACATCAATTCCTAAGCAATTACTCAGGCTCACATAGCCATCAGGTGTTGGGGTGCTGGGGTGCTCGGCATTGCCCCCCTTAGGCCCTATCCCTGAAGCACTCTTTAAAACACTGTGGTTTGTAATAAAGCAGGTGACCTTCATCCCAGAACATGCCCACTGATTATGGAGACAAAACTTAGGGGAAGAAAAACATTGTGTTTTTACAAGTTTTTAAAGATTTTTTAAAATGATAAAAAATTGTCAGCCAAGAGAGGGAAAAAAGTTCCTATAATTCTAGCATCAAAACATTTTCATGACCTAAACCAACCAAAGTTTATGTTGAAAATATAAAGTTTTCCTTTACCTCTTCCTGCACATCTTTCCACCAACATAACATAATGAAGATTTCTCTTGATGTGTGACATTGTGGCGGTCTGAATTCCGAGCATTCCCAGTTTTTCTCTGAAACAAGGGACTCCACCCTGGGGAGAAAGACAGAAAAGTTTTGGGAGATTCCCTGGGAACAAAATCCCCTGGGTGGTGGAAAGAGTTAGGAGGTCTGGGTTCCACTCCCGGCTCTGTGAATCTCAGCATCTGATCTTTCTGGGTTTCACTTTCCCGACTGGTAAAAGGATTTGTGAAATGGGGACTACAAGGCCTGCTTCAGACCCCTGGGGGACTCTGAGATCTAGCCGAGGCACAGTGAATGTGGAAAGTCCGGGCCTGACACGGTAGCAGCTCAGTGGCAACCAGTTTCTCTTCAGCCAGCCAAGAGTAAACCAGAGCAGAGCAGAAAGAAAGATCAGCTTCCATGTCATTTATCACAGGGTAAAAGGGGAGCCTTAAAACAAAACAAAACAAAACAAAGATTTGTTAAGACTCGGGCTGCAGAATAGACCTTCTAGGATTGGCGTGGTTATTATACTGGCAGGAAATCAATTATTCAATGAGAATTTTATACTAAATAACAAGAATCTTGGGTATCATGACAGGCCCTAAACAGATGGCAGTTTCTAGAAAGGCTAAATGAAGAACTGAACCACCCTGCCCAATTCTTAAGAGAATAATTCTGGCATCTTCATGCATTTCTGAAACTGTTACCCAATTCTGTCATTTTCTTATATGAGTCACTTCAAACAAAACAAACTACCACCAGTGACTAAAGTTCACTCACTCCCCTCCTGATTCTACCAGGTACAATAATCCATCCTCTAAAGAAAAGTAAGTATGGCTCTTGAGTTTTACTCAGGGTACGGGGATAAAAGGCAGGAGCAAAGATGACAATTTTAAAATCAGAATTGTTAAAAATCAGCCCTAAGGAAGAGTCTAGGTGAACACACCAGTGTCCCTGGGATGCATAGTGTGCCCCGTGTTGGGAGCGCCAAGCTGAAAAGGCAAGAGGGAGCCCAGCTGAGTATGCCAGAGGGAACTCTCACACAGTGCAGTTGCAGAATGTGTATTCAATGGGAATTCAATACATTTTGGTTGTCTAAAATGAGAGGTGTTCACCCAATTTGGGGGCAAAAAAGCTGATCATTTTATGAGGTTTTAAACAAGACATTCAATCCTCAGTGCAGTAATGGTGTTAGTACGGTGACTATCTGAGAAGCCTTTCTATACCAACAGAAACACTGGAGTGTACATGTGCTTGGTAAACAGTGGTAACATATGAATGCTCACGGTATACATGACCTCAGGGTTAAGTGCATGATTCTGAAGTGAGCCACAACAGGGTACAAATTCTGGCCGCTGTCAATATTGTCAAGACTGCAAATTTGCCCAGTGTTGGTGTTGGCTTTTCCTGAGGGATTAGACTGCCTTCATCTGCAAATAACTTAGGAATGTAGAAATAACAGGGCAAACCTATCTTCACCACTGGGGATTCATCCGAAAGCATGTAGGGTCTAAGAGTCATTTACAAAGACGGAGAAGGGCCCTTTCCCATTATATGCCAAGATGATTACTAACTTAGCCCAGATGGGAGACCTCCCCAGATGGCTCTCAGCTGGAGTCACAGATTGACCTGTCACTTGTCAGGTCCCAGCTCCATGTGTTGGATAAAACTGATTTCTTTTGTTTTTACCAATCTTTGGTCCTAAACTAAGTCATTTCAACTCTAGAGAATTGACAGAGATGACGTAGAGTACACGCTTCCCCCACCACCTCTTTCTTTCGCTGGTTATAAATACTTCCATGTATGCAAATGGAGGCAGGAGTCCTAAGCTCATTAGGAAAGGGATGGAGGCTTGGAGCATGGGGAGGACAGTAATGAGCTGAAGCTGATAACAGTGGCCTTGTCCAGAATAGTGCATGGGAGCCTTCTTATCTCGCTTTGGCAGGAGGTGCTGTGGACTTCCTGTGCGAAATCAGGAGTGAACGCTGCTTTCCTCTTGTTGTTCAGCTTCCTCCCCCCTCAAGACGGTTCCCAGCACAGTGATTATCTTTGCATCTTCAAACATGGCACAATCTACTTCCTTAAGAGCTTGATGTATTCTTAAGGCTTAGGCAAATTCCCCTCCCCCTAAATCTCTTTTCAAGTGCTGTTATAGAGTCAGGCTCCTAAATGACGTTCTATTTTTATGGTTCCAATTACAAAGGGAAAAATAACAGGTCCTAAATTAGAAAAGATCCACAGAATCTGTCCTTTCATTTAGAAGACCTAGCAGTAAGCTGGGCCTATGGTTTCCATACCAGGGCTGTGTAGTTTGTAACTGCCCTTGGAGTCACAGGTAGGGGTGGGTGTTGGGGGGAAGGAAGAGAAGTGGCAGAGGTCAACAGCCCCAAGTGAACTCAAGACAGTAGACTGTATTTCCCATACTCTAACATATTTCTTTGTACTTCCTGAAGGCCAAGTACTGTATATGAAACTCCAATCTTTGACTAAGACTTCTCTTATCTTCTTTATTGCTTTGGGAAAAAAACAATGAAACCTAAAGCCTTCCTCTTTCAGGTACCAGAGAATCCCGAGTGTCTAACATCACTATCCCAAATGCACACGCAACTGTCAAAAATCAAATACAAATGAGGGTATGTGAGAGATGGGAAGTCAAATAGTAGTAGTTCAAGGTATGGGTGTTACAGTCTAGCAAATAGAGAATATTCATAATGAAAAGTAGGGCAAAGTGACTTAATGATTTAAAAACTATTATTAAAATGTTTTCTGTGGAAGAGAAAGTATATAGCTTCTCCTTGGTTCAGCTTTCTTTACTAATCAATAAGACTTAAAATGTTCTCTTGGGCCGGGGATATAGCTCAGCGGCACCGTGCCTACCTGGTAAGCATGAGTTCAATTCCCAGTAGCAGAAAAAAGAAAAGATTAACATGTTCGCTTATCTCACCTCATAATTATAAAGAACAGCTAGTAGATATCCCAGAAATTCCTTTAGGAATGGTCAGCCCTTATTTTTTTATTTTGAATATTATAATTTAATTGCAAAAACAGGCATCTTTATAACATTTGGAGAAATCTGAAACATGGGATAGGAACTATTGCTAATTCTGTTAGGGATAAGAGTAGCATTGTAGTTAGAAAATGTGCATAGTTTTAGAAACACCCACTTAGGTATACAGCTAAAATGATATGGGTCTGGCATTTGCTTTAAAGATACTTCATAAATGAAAAAAATAAAAATGGGGATAGTAAATAAAATACGGCAAATCTGGATTACTGAAATCTGGATGGGGGTATAGCTCAGTGATAGAGCCCTTGCCTAGGGTCTAGGGTGCAAGGCCCTTGCTTCTATTCCCAGCACACATACACACACACACACACACACACACACACACTAGTGCATACGCAAAATCTGGAGATAAATATTTGGTAGTTTATCACACTTGAGGCCTACTAATGTCAAGAGCTTGCCATGATACCCCAAAGCTTGAAAGAAATAGATGGGATTTAAGATGTTTGTTTCCAGATGTGCTTAATTAGCCTTGAAAAAATCAGCTGTTACAACTGAATATTCCAAGTAAAAGCCAGCCTTTTATAGATGTGAGATGCTGTTATTTCCTCAAGGTTTCCATTCATTAATATAACTTCATTTTCCCCATATGTTTGCATGTTACTCCCACTAGGAACTAATTAAAGTCTAGATACTAAATTTTCTAATATATGCATTTTTCTTTAATATTTAGAATAGGAACAACATACAGCAGGACACTGTTGGGGTTTTGTTCCTACCAAGCGAACACATGTAGTATTTTTAATCTGAAGATGAATATGGGGGGAAAAATCAAAGGAAAAGAAGATTTACAGAAAATTTGTGTTTTTGTTTTCTAAGAACTTACCCAGTGGTTTCCATTTCACCTGACTACCCCAGGCTGCAAAACAACATTGTAATCACTTATTTTTTTTTAAATAGGTATGACTTTTGTTCCAGTAGCGACGAGGCTTTTATCCTGGATTCTAACAGCAATGTAGGCAACAGAATTGAGAGCATCACTCAGCGCGTGGCAACAACAGGAGGAAAGAATAAGGTATTGCTTGTAAATATGGGCATTGGGATATTCTAAAAACACATACTCATCCCCTAGTCCTAGGTTTATTGGAACCAGAAATAACTCAAATGCTCATACAAAATTCAAGGGAGAGCAAGACAATATCTGAGATCTGTCTTCACGGAGACATACATTAAGATTACTCAAACTGCTGTGTTCTCCAGCTGACCCCCAGTTCTGAATGGCATAGATAGACTGAACCTTTGAACAGCAGATTTCCCCATCAATGGTTCTCAATCTTGCTTGCATATTAGGTTCATCTGCCAATTAGCATTATAGCCAAATCTCCAGGGTGAAACCCCAGACCCAGAACAGCTTCCCATTGATTCCAGCCTATAACCAAGGCTGGGAATCACCTTCACGCATAAGTGGGATCCCAGCAAGTAGTACAAGTCTTAGGGTTAAAACTGAATGTTTTTGTATCTGTAGTTATCATGCTTTTCTCTATCTTTGCCAGGGCAAAGCCTAAACTGGGTTATGCACACACACAGTCTATCAAGATATCTCAACCTAATCTAGTCACTCTTGCTCCGTTCATTTTCTACTCTCCTAGCCCTCTTCTGAGACTCAGTGATCACTGACACCCTGCGAATCAAGCAAGTCTCACAAGACTGGAAATCTAATCACTTTTTCTCTACTGAGTTAGTGAAGAATACATTTAAAAAGTGGCTCTCATCAGGCACAGGAATAGCGATACTTAAAAAAAAATCCATCATGTGTATTTACACATGCATATCTTGGAGAATTGTTCGTATAGACACCGTCTGCTCGAGTGTGATTATACATAGACTGCCTATTAACAGCTGTGTCCTTTGCACTTGAAGATAAAAAAGTAGGTAGCATCATTCTCTATGTAAGATTTAACAGTTTTTTTCATTATGTAAAACCTTTTGACATACACTAATGTTACCATCCTTCTTCGCTAAGCCAGGGTGATTTTCTCCATTTTAAAGATGATAAAAATGGGGATGATAAGATGATTAATCCAAAACCACACAATTTAAAAGGGTAAATGAGAAACTAAAAGCAAAATCTTCAATTCAAAACCAAGGCTGTCACAGCTAAATTAAGCCATGCAGAAATTAAAATGACAGTGGCTAACATAGTAACATCAACAGTCACTTGTCAAGGGTTTAGAAACAGTGTTATGTAGCTGTAGGTGGTTTTATAATTCTTTTTCTCTAACACACAAGAACAGTAGTAGAAAAACAGAGGGAAATCTATAAAGTTTAGTTTGGGTGATATTACATTTGGGGGGAACTGTCTCAGTTTATTAGCAGTTTACAGTAAAGTAGTTGTCACAAAGTACTAGGGATATTTCAAGATGTCATTGGTAGTCTTTATTCATTTTGCCTTTTCCTGACCTTATTGAGTAACTGCTGGATATTCATAACAAGAATTTATGAGTATAATTTTAGTAGTAACTTCTGGTCTTACTTTGGTATCTTATCCATAAAACCATACAACAGGAAATAAAACGAAAAATGAGAAAGCTAAATAAGATTTGTAATCAGTTTGAACTATGAGGTAGTAGTAAATTATGTGTGTCACCTATAAAAATGGTAGGAGCAGAGTAACAAAACCTGACTGAGATAGAAGAACTTCCCTAATTTTCTCATGTGGGCCTGAAACTAATGTACCATCTTGCAGTTTTGTAGTTAGGAAGAAAATTTTTAAATATGCACTTCTGCCCACAGTTAGAACTTACACCACCTGACCTGCATTCGGGAGCCCCTTAGATCTATAAAACCACTCACAACCAGTTTCTCTTTCCTTGAATTTCTCCTCCAAAATGGCACAAATGATATTTGTCCTACTTAGCTTCCTCTTAAAATGATGAGAAGAAATAACACGGTGAGAAAGTAGTGCTTTAAAAGTAGTATTTTAATGAAATGCCAGCTATATATCCTCTAATACAATACCCCAAACATTATAATTATATTCAATGAAGATTTTTGTTAAACAATTACTTGCATTGAATAAACTTTTAATACTCTTTCTAAACAATGTTTAGAGGTGAGATATAAGTGGGTGTAATAGTAACACATTCGATTTAGAGTGAATTATTAATTTCAAACTCTTCAAAAACTCATTTGGGAGAATGTACTACTTCTACTTTTGTATTGACTAATATGTGTTGTATGTTTAAAAAGGTATCATTCATATGATAATGACATGGAAATTTTGCTATGCACAGTGCTCCTTATACTTCCCTTTTCTGTACATTTTTAGAAATGAAGTCTAAATTTAGACCATGATGATCCCCCTTATTCACCATCACTTGGGCAGGCAAGCTATCAGTGCTCCTCTGGGGATCAGGGACACAGGACTTACACTGGGGCACCTGTTTGATTTCAGGGACTTGTTTTCTTTGTTCCTTTTTTCCTTTTATTCAAGGAAGGGTATAAATAAATGTCAAATTCAGTTTCCTTATTGGCAAGTTTTGGTCCAGAATTGTGAAATGTGAGTCATCAAGTGGAGTAGCTAATAGCAAATATGGAGTTTTCATTGTTTAAACATTATTGCATTAATTCTGTAAGACTGGAGAATCACGACAATTTTAATATAACATTTCCACCGAAATGAGGACCTAGTGAGAAGCGTGTGCACTGTATGAGACAAATTCATGACTGAAATACTTAGAACAATAGCTTGTGTTTTAATTCTCATGCAGCCCCTTACTCTAATTCTCATGTTCTATTTTCCCATCAATTGCCTCTAACATACCCTATGTTAATTTTAGATTCCTCCATGACCTTTATACATCTACTTTTACTTCTCCCTAAAACAATTAAAAGCAAGTTAAATTAGAAACATCCCAAAATTAAAACCACTGTTCCATATATAGACTTCTTAAAAACTAGTACTGGAAATTAGGCTGAATGACACATCGCCCCATTCATTCTATTCTGTAATGTTGAAATGGCATTGCAGAAGTGAATTACTAATGCCTAGTGAAGGGGAAGGAAGGAAGGAACATGAAACACCAAACTTACAGTACTTGACGACAGTCTTTCTGAGTGTTCCCAGGTCATACAGAAAATCCAGGGAATAGACTGGAAGGATTTGTTTCTAACATCTAAATCCCTGGGGTCCTGGTAGGATACTCTCCAAAGCAGAAGTATCCCAAAGTGGTAAAAATAAGGAACAAAAAATATGACTTCTTTAAGAATGTAGAATTACATTGGACTGAAAACCTCACTGAGAGGTTGCTTACCCCAAACTAGTCGATTGACATTTTAATTTTTTTGGTTTTTTTGTGTTTTTTTTTTAAATACTGCTGGGAATTGAGCTATACCTCTAGCCCCACAATTGAATTTTTAAAATGTTGTCAGTTAACGTGTTCATTCTATGTAATGTGGCAATGCGAGTTTAAAGTACATGTGAAAGAACTGATATCCAGAACCTTCTGACTAATAGGAACTTTATTTTAGCACTTGTTTTTTACTTCTCAGTCCTCTTTCACTTATTTTCAGTGTGGGAAATGAAAAAAATTATAGAAGTAATAGAAGCAGATATCCATGAGGATTTCTTTTGGTGTGCTCTATAAAATAGACGATTCTGATTTTAAACATATGTTACAGCTGAAATCCTAGGGCTGGGGATTTAGCTCAGTGGCCTAAGCGCATGCCTGGCAAGCACAAGGTCAAGAGTTCGATCCCTGGTGCCACAAAAAAAAAAAAACAAAAAAAAAAAAAACAAAAAACCTCAAATCCTTGGCACTTTGTCTCTTATTTTTTTATTTTTATTTTTTATTTTTACTTTTTGGCACTGTTTTTTAAAGTTTTACACTGATATCTGGGGCTCCAAATGTTATTCTATTTTCATTTTTTTCCTTTAGAAATAGCACTGTTTTGGTTGTAAGCACTGGGGAACAGATTTGTCCCTTCAGCACAGAACGTTCATACGTTGACACTGTCATAGATGTTGTCTTGCAGTCCAACCAAAGCCGATCTACAGCTCTCACCTGAATTTCTTTCTCTAACCTCAAAGTTTAAACTTTAATTGTCAAGTATTTTTATGTTTTATGAAACTATGTTTTCATTTACAAGTTTAAAATGCATTCTTTGGGAGAAGTACTCTAGAAATGAGATATTTGTGAAGTTGATCACAGAATAAAAGTCGCACCTTATTTTGAAGCTTTCTTTATAATCTTTACATTCATCATTCATGTTTTCACACCACGCAACATTTCATCCTTTGGAAAACAGCTTGCAGCTTATGTAAAATGCTATCAAAGAAGGAAACTCGCATTTCTATACAGGATAGCATTTAGCTTATGGCCCATCTCAGCTGCTTAAAGGAAGACTTCTCAAGGAAAAACCCAATTCGAAGAGTAGATAGAACTTTACCAAAAGGTCTGTGTTATCAATTTAAAGTTTCAATGGAAGGATCAATTTGATTTAGAAATTGAGAGCATAGTTACTTGAGTTAGACACAGCTGGGCATAAGTTTTTCCCAGGCTGATCTGTGGCCCTGTGTATCAGTTACCATTTATAAACCTCAGAGGCCCCATCTATAGAATAGGACAGGGATGGCAAACTTTTTAGAGCATTCCATGGTAACAAATAACCAGCTGTGGCACATGTGACACTGGAATAGGGTAATATACCCATCTCATAGGGACACAGGGAGGATTAAATGACATCATGCATGTACATTGCTCTGTATTGCTGTGTGGTGCATGACAAGAGGCTAAAATTACCAGAAAAAACAACAACCAAAAAAATGTACATGCTCATCAATATCATATTCTACTTCTATTTTAATAAAAACTTTGGTGAGGAGACTACTAAGGTAGGCCTGACCATATAGAAGGTGTCTTGTTTTGGAAGGCAGCATTCAGGCAAAGGAGAGATTTGAATCTACTCCTACCTCCATGCTTCATCCTAAGACATGGATTCAAATCATTTCTGAGAACCTCAGCTTTATTCGCTGAACATACAGCAATCCTGACCTAGCTAACTTTTGTTGGCGCCTCAAAGTACACCCATCCCTAGACTGTCTGAGCACGGCAGTGTGCGCGTGTAAACTGACCTTCCCTTGTCATGAAGTCAGTTCGTGTGCTCGGTTGCTGAGTTCAGTGAAAACAGCATCATTTTAATAGAAGCCCAAACACAACTTCTAGATGCGAGTAATTGCTATCCAAACTTTCAAACATTCCCCAGCCAACAAAAATAGTTTTCCACTTAGTTTACTGTGCAACAATAAACCTGAGAACTGAAATAAGTTTCTACTTAGGACTCAGGACAAACATTTAAACTTAAACACAGTACATGAGCTGACATGGCACAGAAGAAAGCATAGTGTGTGTGTGTGTGTGTGTGTGTGTGTTGAGACAGGATCTCACTACATAGTTTAGGCTGGTTCTGAAGTACTCACTTTGTAGCGCAGGCTGGCCTTGAACTTGCAGTGATCCTCCTGCCTCAGCCTCCCAAGTGCTGCGATTATAGGCGTGTGCCACCATGCCTGACCTAGGAAGGCTTCCTTTGAGCCCCTTATTTCAGAACCTGTCGCAAACTGCTTTGCAGCACTGAAGCCTGAGATTCCTGAGACAACAGAAGGCAGTCATTCTTCCTTGGTGACCTCTCCTGCCTGTCCAGCTGTCACCAGCTAACAGTTCCACTCACGCAGCTGCCTTCAGGCCTCTCTTCTAAGTCTGCCACTTTCCTCTATGACTCTCAGTGGTGGGTACAGTAGTAAAAAGGAGATGGCTAGCAGAACCTTTTTCTTTTCCCACTTACCAAGAGTAATACTTAAAATAAGCAAGGAGATTTCTGTGCTGTGTTTCCAACACCTCTCCACTGGTGGTATACTTTTAAATTACTACTTCTTTGCAAAATAAAGGACACATATGTAATCTTCAAATTAGGAAATTATTTTCTATTGCCTTAAAAGTTGGTAAGGGTAGGGACTGTGTGATACTCATCTCTGACTGCTTTGTAGCATCTGAGCAATGCCTTTGCTAATTACTCAAGAAAAGCCTGCTAAATTGAACGAAAAATGCCATATATTGCAGACATTTTGTTACCCATAATTTCAATAATATGTGTAGATGTAGTTAAGTGGATACTTCCAACAAAAGAGAAAACATTTAGAAAGAATTTGTGGTAATGAACTTGTTGACTTAAAAAATGCATTTTTAGTGTCTGTCTATAAAGACAGAACTACCTTAAATTTATTAGCTGGGGTAAGAGACCACAAATATCTAGTATTAGCTACTCAAAAGATGTTGGGATCCTTCCCAGTGACTAAACCATTTGAGTATGTTCACAACACGGGAAAGTCATTGGTCATATTTCAGCCCATGCTTAAAATGTAGCCTGTAAGTCACTTGGTCACTGTGTGTTAGCTAGGAACCCTAATTAGTCAGAAAGTGTCACACAGCCCCTAGAATTTCACAGCCCATGACCAGTTATTTACATCCTAGAATAAATACAGAATTTACTTCCTAGAATGCAAAGATTTATAAGCAACTGAATCAAGTTTTTTGTGTGTAGTTTTAAGTATGAAAAACTAGCCTTTTAATTTTTTATACAGGATATGGACTACTTATTTATGCAATGAGGTTAAATTTTTAAATTACAGTTTGTCTCATACTGCACATTTTATTCTTTAATAAAAACAATTTAAGTCTTTAAGATGTCTAAAATTTTTGTTTCATTATTTTTTAGACATGACAGCATGAAAGTGCTTTTAAGCTCACACAAACTTGACTGTAAATATTTCCTTTGAGACAAAGTTGTCAAGCAGTTGCACTAAAATCTTGTGAAAGAGTGTTGTATTAATTTACAACTTATGTCTTTACTTTCTAGGAATTGAACTTAACGAATTAGGTAATTTACACACACACACACACACATGCATCCACAGGGCAGTCTTAGTGAGTTTTTCAGCTTCATGTCTCCTTTGGGACCAGTCAGGACTGGATGTCACCACATTCCTTGGACACACAGAAGAAATGGCTCAGCCAAACTTTCTCTTTTGCCCTTGCTCGAGTAACATGCCAAATGGCAAGAAGCCTCCTGTTACAGGTGTCATCATACTCCCTACCACCAAAAAACGGACAGCCAAGGCTGCACCTTTGCTTTCACTGACATGGAACTGACTACCTTGTAGGTGATACATGCAGTCCCACAGCTCAGGACAGGTCTGTGACTGTTATTCCAGCAGCATGACATAAGTCTAAAGCCCCCCTATGGGTAGGATGTCATGGGCTGCGGTCTCTTGAAGACCTGCTTTCCTGTTATTTTTCCATTTTTGTTGGGGCTAGGAAAGGAGAGAGCTTTCCGTTCACCATCAACCAT
>RJWT010039123.1:0-12724 GCA_004365215.1 Cuniculus paca | reverse complement strand
ATTCCAGGCATTTTTCTAGTACCTACATCTTTGATAATTTCTCATTTTTAAAATCGCTTCTTCCCACATATGAGTAAAACCTTTTAGGCCAAGCAAACAAAAAAACTACTTGCCATGTAATAAATTAAGCAGAGTTTTATTAAAATTTTTGAGGAAAATGTGTAATGCAGTAGGGACAGAAAGGACAAAGTAAAAGGCCTAAGGGACTGACTTTACAACTAAGTATTAAGTCACTCAAGTGTACACATTTACACAAGGATGTGGTACTGGGTCGGTGGTGACAACCCGAGAACATCAGTTTAAGTGTTTTTAACTCTTTGTGACATTAATACTAAACTTGAAATCCCTTAAAAGTAAAGTGGCTTATTTTCGATTATCAAGAGGTTTGGAGTTGGTTCACTCAGCAGCTCAGCATCACTAGACACTGGGGTGCTACTCTCTTTTACTTATGATTTATTCAGTGAACTTTTGTTCTCAGGCTTGGCCTTCCAAAGCTCCAAAATGGTTGCGACAGCTCCAGCGTCATCACTTCTACAGTATTGCCTTTGAACACTGCCATGGAAGGGTAAGATGCTGTCCCCTTTTTAGTAGGAAAGAAGGTCTCTCTCAGAAACTAACAACTAACTCCCATGAGACTCACTGACCAGAATGGTATCATGTGCCAACTCCTAAATCAATCACTTACCCCGGAGAAGAAAGTTATCAGGAACAGTGTAGATCAATCAAGATTCACCGCCTGACATTCATGGCTACCAGATACTCGAAACACCAGTTTTATTAAACAGAAAGATAGTGGCAGGGTCACTGCCCTTGGTTGGTGAGTTGGGGCATTTTCCATCAGGCAATATCCTATGAGGATTAAGAACAAAGCTTTAAAGGACTGTTTTTTTTCTGCCTGTGAGGAGCTTTTGAACAAGAAATAACAGGAACACATAAACATAATCAAGATGCCCGGGATTTTGCAGCCTTTTATCTGAAATTATAATTTCAGTGTTTCTGCATTTACATGTGTTAAACATACTATCATTCATTTGTTGGACATACGTTTCCTGAACCCCTGCTATTTCACAGTGAGGCTACAACTCTGAACAAGATGGTGGGGCTCTTGCCCTCAGAGCAGCTCACATTCTAGTGAATGCCATTTCACCTGTATTTTAGGTTTAGCCCTAGTAGGAGAAGAAGCAGGGGAAGAAATTTCAGGGTAAAAGACAAGGTGTGATAAATTGGCTGGTTAGTTGAGATTCTTGACATGACATGTGGGCCATGCACAGAAACACAAAGGGGAACCTGCCATGGGGAGATGAGAGCAGAGCCTGGGAAGCAGAGGGTACGCAGGCCCTAAAAGAGTAGTACCAAAGACCTACACAAACCTAGACAGCAGTGGCAAGAAGAGCGGTAGAAAACAAGCTGGCTTGGATTGAAAGGATTTCTTCAACATATACAATAAAGGACAGGGACCAGAGCAGGTGGGGCTTTTTGAACATGGCACAAGTTTATGTTATTTCAAGTGAAATGGGAAATGGATTTTCCATAGGGAAGAAGCTTTCTATCTTTCCTTTTAGAAGCTCACTCTGTTGGCCGGACTGGAGGCGGCAGGATTATAGGTACAAGGTGGCTTGGAATTGAGTGTCGACAGATTTTCTTTTTTCTAGCAGTGGAGACTGTGGAGTTCATGACTTAATTGTTAAGAATTATTTAGGAAAGCTCAGCAAGAAGCCAGAGACCTACTTCTTGGGAAGGGCCTTGGCATCTAAGGTTCTAACAAGTTTCCAGTAATACTTCTGGTCTGCCACACGTGGAAATACCACATTTCTAGTAAATTTTGACTTCAACTTCTATTTTCAATTGTTTTCTTCTCCCTTACACATCACATACTCCGGACAGGTGCTCTGGTCCAGTAATCACATGCTGCTATTTAAATTGAATTACAATAAAATTCAGTTCCTGAGCTGAACTAGCCACATTTCAAATGTTCAAGACATGTGTGTCCAGTGGCTACCATGCTGGATAGTACATGTAAGAATGGAAATTTTATCAAAGTTTTATTGGACTGCTCTGCTTCAGACAGAAGAAACTATTTCTAATTCTTTAGGTTGTGCTAAACATGTTACCATGTTTTCCTTATTATCTTTAACAGGGACATATACTGTTTCTACTTGCTGAAATCAAAGTAATCTTTTAAGAATTATCTTGTTTAACTTTTAAAATAGGTATTTCCTAAAAATTAAACTATGTGTGCTAGAAAGCTCATTGCTTCCTTTGAAATTAAAATATGCATTTGGCTTTCCTCAGCAATGTATTTCTACTGTTTTTTGCCTGCCAATCAGTCAAAGTATCCTAGTATGCAAATTTCATTCCTCTGATAGAAGGATCTCATTTTACTGGAGGTAGGGGTGAGGCACTACTGTACTTCTCAGCCATGTGACCATGCGAATCAGTTTAACATACTGTATGTCCTAGCCACAAGCATCAGTACATGAGCCAGGTGAGAGCTAATGACATCAATCACAGGACATTTGCTGAAAAAAATTAGACAAAAGGTGATCGTTCCACTGTGGTCTCTAAAGTTATGTGGATGTAAGTCTACATTTTCTGCTGGCCATCTTGCCATGAAATGGGCAGACCTTGCTGAGGATGAGGACAACTCAGGCGAAAGCAAAGCCAAGACATAGCCACATCCTAGATGGTATCTCCTATGTGGGTGTAGCTGACTCAAGGAGTGCCCTCTACCTTTGAATGTGAGTTCTCTACCTTTGAAGTCAGTTCGTACTGTTGAATTTTTGGCCATTATAACCTCTTTTAAGGCACTTGTGTCATCATGCTTAGACACATGGTAGCAAGATGGTACCTGCTAATTCTCTTACTTTCTGATCCATCTGTTGAAAATCATGATTACTCTTAGTTGGTTTCGTATCACGAGTCTGTAGGATGCATTACGATCATATGCTCAACTGAACTTTTTCTTTGCCAATTTCAATATTCAATTATAATATATTGATACTCAAACTTTATGTAAGACAAAAAGTTTTTATTACTATATTTCTCAAGGAAATTCACTTTTATCAATTTCTGTAAAGTTTTGCATTTCTGTGTATATATACATTATAAACAGATTACTTACTGCCTAAGTCACAAAAACATGTCCAGACTTCCTGGACGGCATTTAGTTAACTCCACGTGTGGACCTCCAGGATCTTTGTCTTTCACCCTCACCCGCTTCCAAGGCTTGAAGCAGTTTCCTAAAGCCACAACAACTGTGCACAGCAGGGGCAAGTGGGATTGAGGGAAGGAATATCCCAAGATTCCACTCTTCCCACCTGCCTCGCCTTCTGGATCAATCCTCCTTGTATTTGTCCTGCTCATACCGTATATGGACTCTGACCACATCCCCTTCCTCCTAACTTGCACAGAAAGGCTCTGGGCACAGCAGCTGGGTAGGTTCCTAATCTGCAACCCTTAAGTGCTCCAAACTCAGGTAAATCTCACCACTGTGCTTCTGCTACCAACTCTCTAGAATGCCCTTTGCAAATTAGAACTGGGCTGGGCTGAAGAAGGAGCAATTCATCCACGAAGTAACAAATAACAGGTCCTCACTACTCCATCCTAATCCTTGGTTATGTTTTAATAAACTTTTTACTATATCTAGTTACAAAACAGGATTAAGAACTACTCTAGAGGACCATGCATAGGATAAGATTATCTTTTATTAGAGATCTTATATTACATATTCCCAAAAAGATATAAAATCTTCCAAGAGAAAATATCAAAACCTGTTGATTTCAAGGTGAGCAAAATAATCAAAATGAAAGTAAACATTGGCTTCTAGACAAAGGAATGTGAAAATATTTCAGTGTAAGTACAACAAAGACATGGGAAGATAATTACAATGTTTTACAACATATTTTACAGTATTTTATTTAAATCAGTACTTGCAGAAAACAAGGATGCTAAGTTCTCAAACAATGCAGTTATAACTGCAAATTAAAATTTCAAAAAGGAAATGGGGGTGAGGGAGAAAACGCAGTGAACAGTTCGGTCAACTGAACATCTGCAACAATAAATGTGATAAAACCTAACCAAATATGCCGCTGAGCTCACAAGTGAAGGATATGGTTTTAGTGTGGGCTGGAGACACTTAAATTATTCAGTCAGTTCTTGACCACAACCCAAAGCAAAAGCATCCTCTCTTCATTTCCCTGAAGTATTCTACAAATCACCTTAAAAAGCAGAAACTTGCTGGTTAAAGAGAACTTCTGCTTCACCTATGAACAGCTGGTGACAACACACAGACTAAAACCTGGACTAAAGGGACATGATCCATTTCAAACACCCGAAAGTGGCAAAACCACTGTTATTGCATCAGATTTTTTATTTCATTTGATCAGAATTTCCAGAGTGATTAAGCACACCCACTTAACCACAGAACACAGTAAACTCCCACAGGGAGGTATACATTTAAGATGCAACAAAAATACGGATCTTATTCCTGGGATTTGCTTCTGGCAATCCTAATGTTGTAGATGTCTACAAAAAGGAAGTGGTTTTTGATGTTGTTCTTCTTTTTCAGTTGTTTATTCCTCCCAAAATGAGGAAGAAAACATGTTTATTGCGTGAAATTACCCTCTTATAATATCTTTACCAACACTGGTATTGTTTCCTTAATTATTAAAGGCAGAGGAGTTTATAAATTTAGCATAACAGTGTAATATAAGGAGCTGCATCTTGAGTGAAAATCCAGATGATAATCAGATTACATGATGAAACACAAAGGTTCTTAACTTCTAAGGATATTGGAATGACAAGAGAAAAGTGGAAGTTTAAAGTCAGATATTACTAAACCTAATAAGATGACTTCAAAACTGTACACAGTCAAAGAATCCTTTCTATGCTGAAAGTGAGTATTAAAAATGCTGCTGATGTTGCTGTTATTTTAACATTAAGGAAACAATGACCCCAGATAAATTTTATTAGAAGTACTGTAATGGCACATGGGCTTAGCACAACACTTTGAGGTTAGAACACACAAAAGTTTGGAACTGACTGAACAAACATATTTCATAAGATACATTATGATGAGCTACATGTAAGTTGATTTCAAAACTGGGTCTATTTTAAAGCATTCTCTCTTCAATATGGTTAACTACTGTGAAGTAGAAACAGTATCTGGATTTTGCATGTTACAAAATCCTTGTTTCAAGTTGCAGTTTCCTTGGCAGCAGCATATTTTAATTAACAATATTTTTCTTCCTTGTTTTGTTTTCTGACATTTCAGTACATTCAAATAGTCATAATGTTTAGAGTAACACCACCACAGATTTAATGAAACAGATCAGAATGTGGCCAGCATTGTCAGGCAAAAATTACACGATTTATATATCATAGAAAGTACCTACCCCTGCCCCTACCTCCCAATATTCCCCCTTTCCCGAACAGTAATATGGACACCAAAAGATTTAACAAGACTTATAAAAAAATAAGGCACATTTATTTTGATATGGTAATTTTAAAATAGAAAACCCCATCTCAGAACACCTGTATTCAAATGAGCTGTGTAAAAAGACACCTTGTGGTACCTAAAATAGGTTTACGGTACCTATGGAATTGCTTCTATGTTAGTGACAATGGAATAAATTGCACCTATCCCACACTGTCAAGTAATGAAAATATGTCTCTCTCTCTCTTTTTCCCCATACTGTTGAATGATTCAAAATCAGGTATATCTGGAAATACAAAGGATGAGTCAAGAGGCTCATTAGAAAAAAGATGTGAAAATCAACTACGTTTATCATAAGGGTTGAGGGATTGCACTTTTCCACATATTTCAACACACAACATTTGTGTAACTTGTATGCATGATTGCAACCATTTGGCCATTAGCTATTACCCACCAACCTGTTATTCAATTTTGGTCCAATGGGTACTTTTGTAGAACTAATGAAGGATCAGAAACACAAATACTTATAGCGATCTCTTTACAACCCCCAACACAAACATAATTAGTTAGCATTTAACCTGAGATACAATCTGTTGAGCAGTTGTCTTCAAACAATTCATTTGTTGCATCAATTCACACTGATAGTGGTAGTTCATGGGAGGAACTTAAAAAAAAAAAAAAGGAATCCTAGTTGATAGCATGGCTTTTTTTCTTTCTTATTTAACTCATTAAAAAAAATCAAATAATTCATGTTCTCACAGTAGTCAGAAGCTAAAATAATGTGCTTCTATATTGCACGTCAAACCAAGAAAGTTACAAAAGCCAATGCTTCTCAGTTGAAATCGGAAAGTCAGGTTCACCTCAACCGGATTCGGAATGTGCTGATTTCCATAGGACTCAGGTTGATCTCACTTATATTTTGGGCGTCTGGAGGTGAATGCATCAAGGATAATGAAGAAGGTATGAGACTTTCAATAGTAAACTTGTTAAAAATTTTCTGTACCAACATCTAAAAAGTAAATGACAAAAAAGGATCTATTTAGATAAAGCAAGATTAGTAACACATGTATACATTCAGTAAACAAAACAGTAGCATGAGAAGGAATAAAACAGTATGTTGAAGTTCCTTTCTAAACAGTAATAAGGAGAGAGCAGTTAATCATGTATAGACTCACTCAAATACAAAGACTATCCTTGGAGGGAAACAGGAAACTGATATAGGCCATGGGTAACTTATTTTGAATTCTTTCTGTAATGCTCGTAAATTTGATCCTGCATAGAGGTTACTTTTTCAACAAAAGAAAGGCTATCTAGAAACCAACAAGCTTTAAAAATCTTTAGACTCTTTCTATCAATACCACTAATAATGGTGGTTCTCAGCCATCTTTTCCCATTCCAACAATTAAAAGACAGGACACAGGCTCTTATTATTCTAAAGGTTCATGATATTTTTGAGTCCTCTACAGGAAGATCATTTGGAAAACACATTCCTCATCACTGCTATATTATCCTAATATGTTTCTCTGTATCATAACCCCCTTAAAAACTCAATGTTTCAGTGCTTCAATGTTCACAAACAAGTGTACTCAGATCACTAAGGTAGAGAATAAATATAATGAAGAAAAAAAAAAAAACCTAGTGCTTTTTTGGTATTAATTTCATGAAAGGCAGGGTAAAAATAATGGGGGAGCTAAACTATCCAAGAAGACTGAGGCCCCTATTTTCGATTTTCTCTTCTATGAAGACCTTACATACATGCTAATTTGCACAGCCAGGACAGGATCAATGCAGTCTGGGCTTTGGTGCATCTGTTGCATTTTAGAAGAAAGCTGGGCCAGCTGAGGGGTCTGGTGGGGCAGACCTCTCTGTGAGCTCAAACCGGCCACAGCTTGTTTAGTGGCACAGGCAGGAGACTGGAGGCTTCCTTCCAACGGGAGGCTTGATGGAAATGCCAGCAAGACCAACTTGAACAGAAATCAAAAATAGGCAGCCAGCCAGTAGTGTTCACACTGAGGATCTGTTTGGCTTGCACAGACTGACGCGTATGCAAATCTGGATTAATCGGAAAACCTAGACATACATTTATTTCCCAAAAGGAATCAACTGACCGGAACTCTGTACAGCTGCCTCTGTCCTCATGACCAATTATCTTATTGATCACCACCTCAGTGATTATGCCATCACTTCCTTATTACTATATTAGTCATATACTAGTCAAATTTGCCATGGTCTCTGCAGGACTTGGGTTTACCATGGCTGAACTAGGTGGTGTGTGAGCACGTGTGATCCGGCAAAGGAGGCAGTAGGGAGAGGAGAAGATGCCCTGTACAAGTAATGGAAAGCCAGAGATGAATGAGCATTACCCTCAAAAGTGTGCAGAGTTTAGTCAGGCATTCTAATGTAGACAAGCAGAGGAGAAAGAAGGTGAAGCAAATGCTTTCTTAAGATGGAGAGATTTAAGCTAACGTTCAGGCTGAGGGAAATGTCCGTGAAGGGGCAATGAAAAGAGTATTTGTTGGATTATTTGTAGAAAGTGAGAATTTTAAAGCACACTAACTTGACCATAAAAATAAGCTCTCAACTTACCTTTCCCTGAGTAGTAGAACAAAGCAGCCCCGTGCCCTTGCTAGGAAACTGACAGTCGAAGCCTTTCCTGTGGAGGATCAGGGCTGCCTCATCGGAATACCCACTGCCCACCTGCAAATGAGCAGAACAGCAGCACCAAAGCAGCATTAGAGCAAGTATTTCTGGTGCTGCACACACCACTGTCTTGATGGCAGTATCCCCAGATCAAGTTCATTTAACACCGAAGTTAGGCAAATTCATTTCTTTTCAATGTTTGTTACACCCTTCTGCCTACTACACACTCTCCTTGCATCCCCACTGAGCCCGGTGAGATTAAGTTCCAAGGTCACTGGTTAAGCCACTTCATGCCTTTGTTTCCCCCACAGTCCATAAGAATTTAGATTTCCTTTTGTTCACATATTACATACAGTTTTACCAAAGTTTCTTCAAATAGAATATTTTGTTTTTCTTATTTTTTACATACACATCTGTTGAATAAATTGTACCTGACTATAGTTCTTATCTGGTCACTGGATATTTCATCTCTTAAAATTGAAATATGCTTCTTTATAAATTTTTGCTAATTTCATTAGTATCTTCATTCTTTTTATACAAGAGACATTTAAATCTTATTAGTTATGCTTATCACTTGTAAGGCCACCCTACATTTATTAGCTTGATGTATCATTTAAATTTACATTATAGAAACTACTCTGCCTGGGCAGAGAAAAAGAAAAATACTAAACATAACCAGACTATTATGAGGACATTATATTTATATTTTCTTGCTGTAAAATGTATTGTATCCATTTAAATAATACCATCGCGCAGTGGTTCAGATTTTCTAATATTTTCAATTATAATTATCTTAATAAATTTTATGTTACTTAAAGTGGAAAGATGTTTATGATAATAAGCAAATCAAATTAAATATTCTTGGAAAATTTAAGAAATGTTGTTATTCAAAGTAAAGCCACACAAGGCTCAGCAGTGATATGGTGATAAAAATGGTCTCTTCCTCCCTTCTCTGGCCATAGAGAGAAGATGGCCAAGCTCTTGATTGTCACTAGAGAGTAAGATTTTTTTGAATGTGCTGGAGATATCTTGTTAAATAGCTGCCAGCGTCTCCACCACTGACTTGATTTTAGTGTGTCTGAATAGCTTAAAGCTGTCTTCCCCTTACACTCTTGGCTTAAACAGCTTTACTATGTTACGGTGTTTCATACTGGTGTTTCACAGTGGTATTGCTAAGGTTTTGTTTGAAGAGAGAGAAGAAAGAAATCATTTTTAACAATTCTGAGTCACCACAGGTCACCACACACACTCACAGCAAGTTTAACTATGATAAAGATGTCTAATGAAATTTCAACAGCTATTACCCCCACTAAATAACATAAAAATAGCATGTAAGAAAATCCTTCATTTATTACACACATGAGACTTCCAGAAGAGTAATAAAGAGAACTCGGTCACATGGTTACTTCTGAAGCCTGGGAATGATAACTATTTAAAGTATCAAGAGTTTCATTGTCTGTAAAATGGAGCCAGCGACTGTCTACTTCTTTTAAAAGAATTTACCGTGTGGCTTAATCCACTGAACCTATGATAACCGGTGGCCGCACAAAGCCTTATAGGACAGAACAGCGAGTGCAAAAGCTGTAGAGATGGGTGATTCAGAGCCTATGCAGGGCGTCAGATAGTGTGAGATGCTTTGGAATTTACTAGCTACTAATTTCAGCAAAACTAGGTTTCTTTTTTTGATAAAATGGAAATGGAATAGTTTGATATAGTACAAAAAGGACCTGGTCCAATGTCTGCCGCCAAGAATGCCTTAGTAAATTAGCTATTGGTACTTCAATCAAATAAATATTGGTGATTATTTCATAAAAATCCAAATAAACAAACAGTATTCTTATTTAATTTCTTATTCATACATTTCCCTTACTGACATTATAACATTATAGTTGAAGAATCAGGGAATCGTTAAATTATATGCCTACGGTTGTACATCAACACCATAACAAAATCCTTATGTGGGTTCACAGGTTAGATGGCCTCTTAATTATACTCTTTTAGAAGCACTTGTCACTATTAGCCTACAGCATTTGGCCATTTTAACTCATCGGACCATCCTGAAAAGCCACTTGATAGCAAGTATTGCTAAAATTTCTGCAACACATTTGCTCTTGGAGTAATGAGTTCCTAAGGCCTTTAGCAAAATTGACTTTGGATTCTACAACAGATTTAAATCAACAATATAAAAGAAGACATAAAGTCATAAAAATTAATTTTTACTGATACAAAAAGTTATATTTTCTCTAAAAACTAAACGTCTATCATTTCTGTAAGGACTAAATGAAACAGCAATCATCTTGTCCAAGTTTTAAAAATCTAATATTCATGAAAGCATCAGTTTTTCAAGCAAAAATACCTGAGGCAAAGCAACAGTTTTGCAGATTCAAAGTCTGTCTAGACATTTGATTTCCAAGAAAACTGTTTCTCAAAGTAGAGAAACTGTGAATTTACTTGAATATGCATGCAGGAAAACAGATACCTTCCAGCAGTCACCCTACATACTAAGAAAGTAAACAGACGTTCGAAGAACTGTTTTTCCACTCACTACCACATGAGTAATCTCTGAACTCCAGAAAAGAAGGAAACCGTGGGGGCAATTTTACAAGCTTTGAAGACATGCCATCCATTGAACTAGGTAACAGCCTTTGTAAAACAGGTTAGGCCACATTCGAGGCCTAATCACTGAAGTATGGTTCAGGATTTCAAAAGTCACAGTGACCTTGCTTACAGGCTGAGTTGGGCCTGCAAGGCTCTTCCGGCAGGATGGAGAACTGTGGGGAGGATGAATTTGGTTTTGCAGTGAACCATCACTTAGAGCAGGCTTAGAGAAAGCTGGATCAGAGCAAAAGTTCAAGTTCCACTGAGGAATCAGGTATGGGACTGCAAAGAAATCATTAGGTCTCTATAAATTCAGTGAAGTAGGTCAGACTCCTTGAGAGTCCTTTGAAGAACAAGGGCCAACCCCAGGGACAATCATAGTAATTGCTAATATGTATCCAGCCCTTGCTGTGTGCCAGATCTTGTGCAGAAACGCTCTTCATTAATTCATTTTATCTCATGATAACTTTTAACAGTCAACGTAGTTTGCAAATTTGCATCAATATGTTAAATGTACAGGAAAATCCCTATCACAAAACATTCTCTTATGCTCAAATAGCAATGACCACTCATGATCGTGTTATCCTTCATGATCTTTTCCCTTCAATGGTTGGCATATCCTTCACTGGGGATACGCTGAATTATTACTGAATGGAGGAGATCAATAGGAGAGTCCTTGACATTTTCAGCACTATCCTTCCCTACTTGTTCCCATGAAACAGGTAGAATAAGGCTCTTGGAGTCAACTGACAGTGCCACCCAAGATTCCCATTTATTGGCTGTATGACTTGGACTATGACCTACCATCTTTACTTCTGTTAGTTTCCTTTTGTATAACATGTGATGAAAGTATTGCTTAGCTTGTTTATGGTGAGGGATCTTTATTTTTTTATTAGCACATGTTCATGACACATAGTGGATACATTCATCATGGGGCCTTGGTACATATACGTATTACACCTTAATCTCTTAATTTCTTTCCCTTCCCCATTTTAATCTCTCCTTCTATCCCAAGATCTCCTTATCATCTGCAAAGACTCTACCTTGCTGTTTCCTATAACCTGTCTTTTACTTTGCTCTTTAAATTATTTATATTTTAGGTTTTTCATAGAAGAGAAACAATGTGATATTTAAGCTTACGTGTCTGATTTACTTAACATGTTTTCGAGGTGCATCCATTTTCCTACAAAGGACTCGAGTTTATCTGTTATCCATATGGCAAATTTTGTGTGTATACTCCATTGTGTATAAATACCACATTTGCTTTATCCATTCATCTGTTGATGGATAGATAGGTTACTTCCAAGATTCAGCTATTCTGAGTTGTGCTGCTATAAACATGGGCATGTAGGTAGCAGAGCAATAAGATATGTTTACCTTTTTCAGGAAGATATTCAGAAGGAAAAATAGCTGGGTGGAGTGGGATTCCCATTTTTAGCTTTTTGAGTAATCTCTATACTTACTTTCATAGTGGTTGCACAGTGCCAGCAACAGTGAACAAGGCTTTTCCCCCCACAAGCTCCCCAGCATTTGTGGATTTTGGGGTTCTTGATGATAGCTGTTTTTTCTGGAGTAAGATAGAATCTCAGTGTTGCTTTGATTTGCATTTCTCTAAAGGCAAAGATGCTGAACATTTTGTCATGTACTTACTGGCCATTTGTACTTCTTCTGAGAAGTATGCACTCATCTCAATTGTACACTTTTCATGGGTCTTTTACTGAGAAGTAATTCTAATTGTTTTTTATATATTCTAGCTATTAGTCCTCAGTCTGAATAGTTGGCAAAAAATTTTTTCCTTCTCATTCTTTAATTGTCTCTTCACTCTGTTGGTTATTTTCTTTTCTGTGCAGAACCTTTTTAACTGGACGTAATCCCATTTGTTGATTCTTGGTGTTATTTATTGTGCAACCAGGGAACCGTTCAGAAAGTACTTGCCTGAACCTGTATCTTCAAGAGATTTTAACCAATTTTATCTTCCAACTTGGAAGTGATACACGATCTTTTTAATGATTTGTTACAGTCTATTTGCCAGTATCTTGCTGAGGACTGTCG
>RJWT010039122.1:0-12715 GCA_004365215.1 Cuniculus paca | reverse complement strand
TGGAAACTCATAAGCTGAGTGGGTCTGCCTCATCGCTACACCAGGCTTCCACTGTGGAAAAGCACCAATCAAACGGCCAGTCTACCACCAGCTGCCCACTGCCCACCATGGCTGAGGGTCCTCACATGTGTGAGGCGAGCCATGTGAGGGAGCTGCGGCCGCTGCCACCCACACCCAGCAGGAGGGCATTGCCTAGTGCCTGGCGCAGAGTTCGGCTGATTCGACAAATGTGGCTCATGGCATCCATGAAGAGGACCAGTTTCAGCTTGGCTGTGTTGATCTGGTTGTAGTCCTCCATGTACTCCTCGATCACCTGCATCATCTGAGAATGGAGGGGGTGTGGCTGGCTCTCCACTGCGGGGTCTCCCTGCCTCTCCACCCCCTTCTCTGTCCTGTCTGGGAAACACAGAGTGATTGACCACTGTGGGCTGGCCAGCTGCATGTATTCCCCTGCAGGCTTGAATCCAAGCTGAAGCCTGGAACATTCCCAGGCATGGATGAACTCGTTTAGGTTGTTACTTGAAACGCTGAAAATCCCCCATGTTGCTCCACATGTGGAAGCTAGCTCTGCCCCCTGCCAAGTCCCCTGTTACTGTTACATAAACTCCATCACTCACCTCTGTCCCTGTAGTGGATGAACTAGAATATTTCTTGCTTCATGGTGCATCGTGAGGAATCAGTAGAATCCTCTGCATGTCAAGGTTGCCTGATAAATGCTTCAGACTGATCACCCTAAGACCTAGTGCTCTTTTCTTTGGAATCCCAACCAGCCATATTGGAATAGTTTGGAGCAGTCTCTTGTGGGAATCTCCCTGCTATTGCTCGTACAGCTCCAGCTGTCATTTGGCTGGTTGGGACCTTGTGTACCGAGGCCCTCCCTGACGAGATGGTCACCCCTCCTGCTCTTTCCATGCATGGAGCAATGCTGGCTTTGAGAAGCCAGGTCTAGTTGGGTGTGGCGGCACACATTTACAATCCCAGTTCCTTGAGAGGCCCAGGTAGGAGGATCAAAAACTTGAACACAGCCTATGCAATTTAGTGACTTAGAGAGACCCTGTCTCGAAATAAAAAAAATAAGGACTGGGGATGTAGTTCTGGGCTTCCCCAGCCCTCACTCCAAACTGGATCTTCCTGAAAGAGGCCTGATCCTCTAGACATGACCAGGCCTGAGATCAGAGCCCTGGTTACTTCCTCAGGGTCTTAACCAGGCTATACTGACCCTGGGACCCTGATGAGAGCAGCTAGGAACTAAGGGAGGATGTGTGTGCAGGAAGAAACAACTGGGAGGCCCACTTCAACGAGCAGCTCTGAGGCCTGTGATGAAGGCCTCAAACCTGCTTCACTGGGTCCCAATTGAGAGCTGTGGTCCAAGAGGCCCTGCTGTCCCTCCATGGGTGGGAACGATAATCTCTCAAATGGGCCTAGTGTGTCCTTGTTTTCAGGGTCTGTCTCAGGTGAACCACAAGCTTGTCGGAGATGGGCTGAGCAGGGCCTGCTGGCTGCATTCATGTGCCACCCAGGAAATGGGGCCTCAGAGAGGCCAAGAACTTGCCTGACTGGCCTGACCCTCTGGTCTAGTGCAGTGTTTTGTCAGTAGTGTCTGCAGAGGGCCAGCATTCCAGGGGCAGACTGAAGAGGACTCATCAGGATTAAGGCACCAGCAGGAACCCCCTCACCTTTTTCTCGTTGGTGATGAGCTCATAGGACTTCACATCTGAGCCTGGTGACATGAAGTCCCCATAAAGAATAGGCTGGAAGATGCAGACCTCATCAAAGGCCACCTCCCACTGCTCCATGTGGCTCTTGAGGAGCTGGTCAAACCAGCTGCGGTCCTCCTCATTCACCAGCCGGTCGCGGAACACGCGGCAGTTCTCATGATACCACAGTCGAAGCAGCTGCACCTTGTCCTGCAGGCACCTCATGATCAGGCACCAAGGTGAAAGGGGAGGGATAGGAGCCACGTTCTCGGGCCCCAGACCTGGGTCTGGCTCTCCCAGCCAGGGTCCCACGCAGGGGCTGTTGGGAGGTGACTGAGGACTGAGTGAGCTGCACAGCGCTGCCTGGGTTTCCCCACCCTCAGCTCCAGGCCACGTTGGCCAAGTGTCCACTGGCTATGCAGCCCTAGTGGCTGATCATGAGCACCTCAAAGCCATTCTTTGCCCTCTTTTAGCTGTCTAAGCCCAAACCCCGGAAGGAGGCCTGATTCTCCTTACACCTTTCCTGACACCCCATATATAACCACTCACCAAGCCCTGAAAATCTCCTCTGAATCTGATCCCTCTCCTCTCCAGCTCCGGCCCAGTTTCTCTGTTTCTTCCAGGGTGACTGGACCACCCCTCAGGAAGCTCCTAGGCTCTTCTCTTGACTCCTTTGATTAGTAAGCTCAACAAGGCCAGGGCCGGCTTCTGTCCTGTCTACCCTACCTCCCCAGCCCTGGGCTGCACACAGTAGCTGTCTGATCAGTGAATCCACATGGCTCCCTGTCACCCTTAGGACAAAAGTTGAGCTCCAGACTGGACCTTCACAGCCTCCAGAGTCTGGCCCCTGTGCTTTCCATGGCACCTGATACCTCACTCTCTGCTACATTTCCTGCTCATTCTCCTGTGTGTCTTTGGTTCATTTACCCCATGCTTCTGCCAGAAACTTGTTGTTCCTTACAGTGGCTCCCTCTTTTGTGTGATCCCTGCCTGGGTCACCATTCCAGGGATAGGTTGGCCCCTCAAATAGGGATTAGCTGCATAAAGGCCAGTCTCTCGGAGGCCTGGCACCTGCCTGTTCCAGCCCCCACAGGGCCTTCCAGGATCAGGGCTGAGGAGTATTTGGGCAAGAAGGCCTAAAGTTGGGTGGAGGCAGCCAGCAAAGATGGCAAGGACAGGGTGGGGACTGAGGAGAGGGCTTGCCAGATCCTCACCTCTATCTTGGCTGGGTCAGCCATGAGTATTCCTTGGAAGACTTTGGAGAGGTCCCTCAGGTTGAAGGTATAGTGAGACTTGGCTGGAGTGGGCAGCAACTGGGAGATGATGGTGGCATACACCATGACAGTGGCTTCTACGAGGGGCTCCACGAAGTGGGCAATGTGGGGGGCCCCAGCTGTGGGGACAGGAGAGTGTCCTGGGTCACAAAGGTGAGAGTTCCCAGTGCAACCTGTGCAGATCCTAACTTCCTTGCTTTTGCTAGTGCAGGCTTCTTTCTCCAGCTGTCCCTCCTCAGCCTGAAGGTTTGGGTTCCACTCCCCATCTCAGTTGCCCCATCCTCCACAGGGACTTCCCAGAGGCCCTGCCCAGACTGAATCTGGCGCTCTGTACTTCTCCCTTTTACATCTCATTCCTGACGTAGCCTGCTGCATACTGGGGCACTGAGATGGACTCAGTGTTGCACATGCTCACTGCCCTGCTCCGTGAGCTTGTGCTGTGACTTGAATTTGCCACCTCAGAGCCACTTGTAGGGAGGTCAACTGGTCACACAGGTGTCAAGAGTGCTTAATGGTAGGCATGGGGTTACCTGGAGCTCAGTCCTGACTTTGGGGCTCACCACCCTCTTTGGAGCTGTTGCAACTTTCAGCCTGAATTTCACCCAGTTGCTTGTTCTTTGAAAATTATCCAATTCTTTGTTGTGAACCAAAATTCTATCAGTGGGAACTTGGGATAGAAGTCCCCAGAAGTGGAGAAAGGACAGAAGCGTGCAGGAGAGGGGATTATCCATGAGTACAGAATACTCACTCTCAACAAGTTGACATTCTTGTTGGAGAGGTGGACAATGAGCAGGTCAACAAGTAAAGGAGACCAGTGATCAAGTGACAAATGGTATGGAGAGACTTGCAGTAGCAGAGAGGTTTGGGGGAATGACCAGGTTGGGCTTCAGGGGTGACTCCAGAAATGCTGAGAGAGGCCAAATTCAAGGCAAGACTGAAGTAGTGAGTGCAAGCATACATTGCACAACTAGAGAAAAAGTGCTCCAGACAGAGGGACAACGGCAAGGGCAGATGCATGGAGGTAGCTGCACGTCTGGGGTGTTCAGGAGGAGTTGAGTCGGAGGAGATGAAGTCAGAGAGTGGATGAGAGGTAAACTGAGTACAGCTTTGCCTGCCACCATTGGGACTTGGGCTCTTGCCTGGAAATGGTTGAGCAGAGAAGGAACTTGGTCTGGAGTGTAGAGAGTAGGTAGCTGAATGCAGAAACTAGGAGGTCAAGGAAGGAGCTTCTGCAGCAGTGGTGTGAGTGAGTGTGGGCCACGGAACGGTGACTGATGGTGAACTCCGCAGGGAGGGCCATGGGATGAGGAGTGAGAAGAGGGGTTGAGGATGACACCAAGGTTCTTTTTTTTTTTTTTTTAAGACAGGGTCTCAGTGTGTAGTTCAGGCTGGTTTTAAATTCACTATGTAGCCCAGGCTGGCCTCGAACTCACAGTGATCCTCCTGCCTCAATCTCCTGAGTGCTGGGATTACAGGTGTGTGCCTCCATGCCCAGCCCAAGGTTCTTTCTTGAGTAACTGGAGCTGTCATCACCTGAGGGAAGAAGGGGTCTGCAAAAGGGGGCATCAGGAGCCTGTCTTTGGACAAATCCAGTCTGAGATGCTCAGTGGACATCTGAGACATATGGAGTCCGGGAGTGATCTGGGCTAAGGACAAGAACTTGGAGATTGTTGGCACAAATATAGCTTTTATCACCAAAGCCCGGGTAAGATTGTCTGAGTAGAGTGTAGAGGGAGAAGAGGCTGGAGAGCAAAGTCCAGTTCATCCAAGAAGGGGTGCCCAGGGAGGGAGGAGGGCTGCCTGTGGGGTAGTACTTCTGGGCAGAAGAGGACCTGGAACTGACCACTGGTGTGGCTGCTCTAGGCTGCTGGAGACAAAGGCACTCTCAAGGTCCAAAAGAGCTGGTACCAGTGGGAAAAGCATTTTGGGGAGTTTTGCTATCAAAGTGAGCAGAAAAGTAGGGTAGTGGTCCCAGGTGGGTGGGAAGGAGGCTGGCTGAAAGAGATCATGTTATGTTTTGGGTCAGATGGGAGAAGCCAGGACATGTCTGTGTGGTGAAGAGACGGCCCAGTGGAGCAGGGAATACTGCTGTTGGATGGGTTGGATCCCATTCTCCAAGAGACTCAAAGGAGGACTTGGCTGGCAGTGGAACAGGAAGTCCACCCCCAAAGGCCACAGGGAGGCCCAAAGAGGGAGTGTGATGACTTCTTGCAGCTGAGAGAATGGGAGGGAGGAGGTGTACATGAGGATGGGACAGGGCCTGAAAGTGGTGACCAACAGACCAGAGATGCATGAGGCCACCACATGAGAGGGCCTGTTCCCCAGGTGCACATCAGCCCTTGCTCTCCTACTCACACCTGCTCCTTGAAGCAGGCCTGCTTTCTTTTGAGTTTTGCCTTTTCCCACGGGGCAGGAGTTTGTTGAGTTCCTTTGTTCATCTTTATTCATTCATATATATATATATATATTTTTTTTGAGACAGGGTCTCACTATGCAGTTCAGGTTGGCCTTGAGCTCACTTTGTAGCCCAGGTTAGCCTGGAACTGACAGTGATCCTCCTGTCTCAGCCTCTCAAATGCTGGGATTACAGGTGTATGCCACCCCACCCTGCCCATTCTTTCATCTTGCATCAATTTTATATCCACTATCAGTCAGAGACTACCCCAGGCACTGAAGCCTGTAAAAACAAGGTGAATTAGCCTATAAGGGCAGTTGCTCTCCCCATTGTGAGCCTAAGAATGGGTTCCTGTGGCCCCTGGTCCTAGCTATGGAATGCCTAAGCAGAGCTCAGGGCTCGCCCCCTTCCCTGCAGGCCTGCAGGCCCTGCTCAGCTGCACTTACGCACAGGCTCTCGGTAACTTCTTTCTCCAAGGAGTCCATCTAGAGGGAGAGATGCAGGGCTCAGTTATGTGGGCCTGTTGCTGTCCACCTTGGCTAGATGTGCCCAGGTGGGAAGCTCCTAAAGCAGTCACAGGCCAGCCTCTGTCCCTCCTAAGAGCAAAGAACCCTTTTGCTCCCAAGCTGGATGTGCAGGGAAGTCCTAACCTATAGCTCCTGAGCGCAGGGTGGGCCGGGCCAAATGAAAGGCTTGACTTTCGTCACTCAGCACCTGGCTCGGGGCCAAGGGCAGTTTGATGGTGTTGGGAAGGACGTGCGTTGCTGGGAGACAGCATCCCATGGTGGACTTTTCCTCAAGCTCTAGGAAGAATCAGGACCACTTTATCCATTTTGGTCTCTGTGGCTTTCCTGATTTATAAGAGTAACATCTTTCCACCTGAGTTTCAGGGGAAATACTAATATATGCATGTTGAATGCACATAGGTACATATGTATCGATCATCTATCTAACAATTGCCGTGTGATGCTTTGTGTGTCACGTCTTCCTTAACCTGATAAAGAAACTGAGGCTCAGCGTGGCTCATGAGCTTGCCCAAGGTGACAGCTGAGTAAGGGTGAAGCTGGAGTTACCATTAGTGATCATTAGCTGCTTGGTCTTTCCCAGTGGCCACTCAGCTGTGTTTGGCGTGACCTGGGTTTCTGCCTTTGCCCATGGCCTCTCTTGCTTGCACTATACTCACCTATCCAAGAGCCCAGGATGGTGGAGAAGATGCGTTTCTTGCTGCCCTCATCCATCTCAGCAAAGGACAGGTAGTTGAAGTGACGTGTCAGCCTTGGGGTGATGGCATTCCTGCCACCTCCTGGAGGGCCCATGGCACAGACAAAATTGATGTCCACCAGGTTCTTGAAGGCTCCTGAGTAGGGGGCAGGATGTCAGGAAGGGCCCTGGCCAGAACTTCATTATGATTTTCTGTTGGCTTTTTTCCTTCTCATGAAAGATATATGTTAACATTATAATTTACAACAGCACCGGTATAAAGACAATAGATTTAAAATTTTTTTCTTTGACCTAAAAGCTCATTTCCTCTGATCTTCAGATAAATTGAAACATTTTTATGGGCCCCTAAAAGTATGTGAGACTTTCATCCCATGCCTCCCCTCGCCCTGCCTAGTCCCCGGTCCAGCCTGGCACATACCGATGATCTTGCGGTCGTACCAGCCACCGTGGTCCATCCATTGGCGCAGCAGCTCAATGGGTGGCTGTGCGCCATATGTTTCCAGCGCTGGCATGTTCAGGTCGTCGATGAAGAAGATGAAGTTGCGCCCCAGGGGTGGCCCAAATACACCTTTCCGCCTGTGTGGGGTATGTGTGTGTATGTGAGCCCAACAGTTGTAGGCACCAGGTCCTCTGAGACACCAGAGACAACCAGGTGGTACCTCACAAAATTTCAGCCTCCCCGACATTGTTAGAATTCATTACCAGCCCTGTGTCTTGTTCTGGGTGTCCTGAGACACTGTAGACATTATGGACTGGCTGAACTGCATGTGACCTCTCTTAAAGGAGTCTTGCCTTCCAGGCAGGTAGATAAGAGTGATGAGCATCTGCCGAGTGCCCAGACCAAGATAAGCCTTGGAAAACCTTGGGGGAAAGCCCTCAGGACAGTCTTTAAGGGAACTCAGGGCCGTTGGGAGCCCTGCCCTCTTTCCCAGACAGGAATTGGTTCAGCCAGGCCTGGGTCCCTGGGCTGAGGAAGGAATGAGAGGTGCCCTGCCTCTTGTCCAGCTTGCTGTCGATGAGGTCCTGGGTCTGGTTGGCTGAAGTGCGGGCCGAGAAGGTGAGGAAGTGGCTGATGTACTCCAGCGGCAGGTTCTTGAGGAGCTTGTCAGAGATGGTAAGTGTCTTCCCTGTGCCGGTTGGCCCAATGCACAGCACCTGGGAGAGTGGGGCTGGGGCAGGCTGAGTGCGCACAGAGGGGCTACTACCTTGTCGGCATTGCAGGCTAGCCATCCCTCAATCTGGTTCTCCGGGCAGGCTGAGGTGGGGCGTGGTGGGGGTACTCACGGGCTTGTGGTTGGTGAGCAGCATGCCTAGCAGGTAGGACATCTGCACCGTGTCCATGGTGGGCACGATGATGTTGCAGTAGTTGGTATCCGGAATCATGGTGAATGAAGCCGAGGAGTCCATCCACTTTACCCAGGCAACCTGAAACCGTACATGACCCAGGATGAGCCGGAGTCTCTTCCCACCCTATTCCCTATACTTGGCAGTGGGAGGGCAAGGAACTGCACTGCTGGGTCTTGGCACGAGGCTCAGGTGAGGCACTACCTTTGAAAGAAACAGGAATACCTGCTCCTGCTCTGCACAGGGTGGGAGACTCCTAGCACAAACCACCAGGAATACAGGCTCTCAGAACACAGCTGTGCAGGCGCGAGGTGGCACCCTAGCGACTGTCAGTGCCTGCGCCTCTGCAAGGAGGAGATGCTCTGGGAATTGGACCACCCAGATTCCAAAGGTGCTTGCTGTTTAGTTTTAAGCTAAAGGAGCGTGGGGCCAGAGTCGAGGGTACCAGTATCAGCTAGGTGCTGAAAGTCTACCTGGCTGGGTCTTCCCACCCCACTGTCTACATGAATCTCTTCACCTGCAACCCTGACCCAGTTGGCTTAACTTTTTTTTTTTTTTTTTTTTAGGTACTGGGGATCGAACTCATGACCTCACACTTGCCAGGCAAGCACATGTTAACACTGAGCTAAATCCTCAGCCACTGGTTGAATTCTTGATGGAGGACTTATTATGGCCAAACCAACATCCACCATGGGGGTCAGTTCTGACCAGTAGACCTTGATGCGCCATGTAAGCCCTTGGCAGGATTCTGCACAATGGCTTTCAGACCTCTGCAGACCCTCTCTGTTCTCTTCTTCCTGGGATGGGGTCCTGACATTTGGAAGAGAGGGGGTATCTGGAGCCCTTTCTGACTGATAGTAGGAATGGGGAAAATGAGGTACAGCACAGAGCTCACTCCCAGTTCCTTAGGGAGCTCAGTGCTTGGGAGGATGGGGGCTTTTCAGTAGGCCTGAGGCAGCCATCCTGGGGCTTAGCGTGGACACAGAGGAAGTGTGGATAGCTGGGAATGGACATACTTTGATGCCTTCCATCTCCAGTTCAAGTCCAGCTCTGCCACTGAGTAGATGGGCACAATTATTGTGAACCTTAATTTCCTGTCTGGGAAACAGGCACAATAAAACCACACAGTAGCACTGTGAGGACCCAGGAGGTGATACAAATAACCTTCTGCCTAAGACCTGGGCTGCTGATGCGGCTTTCTCTCTATGGTCCTTATTCCTCAAGGAGGATAACCACATCCTGGAGGGGCCCTCCCCACCCTGGACCCTGGGCAGGCCTGTGACCACCTGCTTGCCCTCCTCCTCTTCTTCATCATCATCGTCAGCGTTGCTGATCCCAGTGTCCTCCAACCTGTAATCGAACACCAGTCCCTCTCCTGGGAAGCGCAGGGTCAGCTGTGGGGACCAGGAGGGAACACAGCTCATGAGGCCTAGCAAATTTGCCTGCTATGGGCCCAGGTGACCTGGCCTGGGGATGCTGCCTCTCACGTTTTCCTTCACCATCTTAATCCTGAGCCAGTTGCTGAAGTTCACGCGACTGTTGCTGTCTCCTGTGGCACCCACACTCCAGACCAGGGAGAAAATGAACCAGGGCTCTATCAGCTCCGGAATGCGACTCAGCTTTTCAGGGGACATCTTCTTGAGGCCCTGGGGACACAGGGAGTATTATCGGAATAAACTAGGGACAGCGCTGGGTAGCCTAAAGAACTGTGTTGGCATATGCCCTGGCTTTGTTTCTCTACAGCACGTTGGACTGAGTGGTCTGTTTTGCGGTTTTTTTGTTGTTGTTGTTTTTTTTTTTTTTTGCGGCACCAGGGATTGAACTCACGACCTTGCGCTTGCCAGGCGGGCGCTTAGGCCGCTGAGCTAGATCCCCAGCCCTGGATTGAGTGGTCTGATAGCCGACATTGAGCCAATCTTATTTCCGTTCCAGGAAGCTAGATTTGGGATCCAGCGCTCTCAGGTAGCCCAGCAAAGAGAGCAGGGCAAGGGGGATGCAGCCTCACTGTTTGGGGCTGTACCTCTTTAGGCAGAAAGGGCTTGAAGAAACAGTCGAGCAGCTTGAGGAGGCTCATGGTCAGGTTGCTGTTGGTTGAGGCAATCACCTCCTTCACCGAGGAACGAACGAAGAAGATGGCCTCCTACAGGGCGTGAGCACTTGGCTGTCATGGCCGGTGGGTGCAGTGCCCTGCTGCCGACCCACCTGGCTGTACCCGTGGCCTCACTTACCTCCAGGAAGTTGACAAAGAGTGTCCTGAATTGCTCCTCATAGGGCTTAATCAAGGAAGGGAGCTTCCTTAGCCAACACTCAATGAAGGGCATGAGCCCCAGGATGCTGGGCTCCAGGTACACCATGCCACAGCGGGACACTGTGGCTGGGGAGGCCACTGCGAGGTCCTGCACCTCAAACATCATGGTCATTGCCTGGTACCAAAATGAACCGTGTGAATGGGTCAGCTGTCAGCCTTCAGCACCAGAGAAAGGGTGCAGAGCCATGGGGAGGGATTGACCACTATGGCAGAGGGATCTGTGGGCAGAGTTGAAGTGGGGGTACAGGAACCCCTGCCTGGGCTGAAATGTAATGTGGTCATGTGGCAGGTAATGTGGTCCTCCTTGGATCCCTGAGGAGGAGCCAGAGTTGGGAGATTCAAGGGATTCTTGGGTCAGCCCGGGGTGCCTGGAGACCTGGGAAATCTGACAGGAACTGTATGCTCTGATTCAGGTGCCCCTGCATGCACACAGGTGTGCACTGATTGCTAGGTACCCTCAGAACAACTCAGAGCTCACTCAGCGTACACGCCATGCAACACTCTCACGCCCCGGCCCTCTTTGTCGAGAACTGTTCCTTACGTAACATGCGAGTACCTGTGGGCAGATCTGTGCCCCCTACCTTCAGACACTGGGTAAGTTGCCAGGCTGAGTGGACACATGGTCCAGGCTGAGTTAACATGGCTGAAGTGGGCCTGGGAGGCTTGAGGCAGCATCCTTGGGATGTTAGAGAAAGTGGCTCTGCTGAAGGGCCAGTGTTGAGCAGATGCAGGACATGGCTGAGGCGAGGGCCTTCAGGGTTGGGTAGGGGTATTGGGAACTGGGTGATAGCCCAGCTGTGCAGTTGTGGCCCTGGGAGGCAGGGGCCAAGGGGGTGAAGGCTTGGCCAGAATAGCTCGGCCTCTGGGTGCACCTAGCCGTGGGAGAGCGTGTGGGTGGGAAAGTGGGTGCACCTCTGTGAGCTTGATGATCTCCCCAGAGCTGAGGCACAATTTCTTGTTGTCGTCTAGCACTGTGTTCATGTTCTCAATCCAGACAGCATCCACTGGCCCGTCAAACATGTACCATTTCTTGTTGGTGTCAGCGGCGATGGCCCCCGCCCGGATGAGAGAAGAGAAGATCCCATCTGTCCTGTAGCCACCAGGGAGGAGAGGGCTGTAGGTACCAGGGAGAGAGGGTGCAGGCACAGCTGGCTCCCAGGAGAGCCCGGCTGACGGGCTGGGCCCCATCTGCACTTTTTTTCTCCTTCAATATCTTCATTTAAAAAAAAAAATTTAAAAACAAATTTCAATAGGAAAAATGGGATTTTTTTGCTGTAATGTGGTATAGTGAAAACATTCTTACATCCCCTCCCTGCCAAATCCCTATGAAATCACATTAAAGGAAGATAAATGGCAGCATCCTGACAGGAAAAAGGGAACTGCGGGGTGGGCAGTAGCAGAGATGGAGGACCATACAATTCTGGAAGGAGGAAAGAGCTGGAGAAGGATCGGGGGCCCTGCCACAGAATCAGCAAGGCTCTGAATGAAGAGGGTATTAACTTCAGTCTTGCCTTACCAGAATAATGGCGCCACTGTCCTCACTGTACAGAGGAGGGAACCAAGGGAAAGGGTGGAGAAAAGTCACACAGCCAGGAAGTGAGACATTGGATAGAGTCTTGGGCTTTGGGCTACACAGCCTGAGCTCCCGACTTGCCCTTGGGGTAAGCAGGGAGAGGAGGGCCCAGGGCCCACACATCGTCTCTAGAGTCTGGGAGCAGAATGATTACAGGAGAGGGGTTGGGGCCACTCACCACTCATGGGTGAGCAGGTCAAACTCTCCGTACAGCTGGCCCATTGTGATGGACTTGGGATTGAGCACATAGTAGCTGACAGCCTCATACACACCGCCACTGATGGATGGCTGCCCTTTCAGTGATGTCAGGGCAGCTGCCAGAACTCTGTAACACTGGAGAGATGGGCATCTAAGGGTGACCTTCCCGCCTCCTCAGAGAGCAGGGCCAGAGTGGTCTAGGCACCACAGGAAGTGGAAGGGATATTCTAGCAGCCAAGGAGGTACAAATGGAGGCCAATACCCTCTGGAAGTAGCACCAGTCCTCAGGTCATTGTCAGGTACTAGGCTGCTCTGCTTGCTACTTACGGTACTCTTGCCAGAGCCTGTGGGTCCAACAAGCATGAGGCCGTGCCGCACCACTGTGGTCTCATAGAGCTGGATGCACTTGGTCAGGAAGCCTGGGGGATGCGGCAGAGGAGCCAGGAATCAGGGCATGGGCTTGGGTCCTGGCTCTGCCACTGGCTTGTGTGACCTTGGGTGAGTCACTTCACTCCCTGAGTCTGTTTCCTCTTCTGTAAAATGAGGATGGCGGTAGCACCTAACTTACAGGTAGGAGGAGGTGAAGCTCTAAGCACAGAGCCTGGTGCAGACTAGGAGCTTCCCAGACGCCAGCCGCTAAGCCACTGCTGCTACCATTCCCTAAGACCCTTTGGTTGGTTGGTCACGTGTTGTAGACCCCACAGT
>RJWT010039121.1:0-12727 GCA_004365215.1 Cuniculus paca | reverse complement strand
CACAGCCAGGAGAAGACTGAGATTTAGTGCTTTGTGCAATTATCTGCACAGTCTCACAGCATCACTGTGTTTTGTTGGTAACTGGAAGTAATATGATCCCTTGTTCAGGGGAATTCTTACCAGGCTTTGCATGTCTCACACCTCAAGGAATACAGTTCTGCCAGAGAAACCACCCCAGTCACCTTTCTCTGTTTATAAATTTGTTAACGAAGTCACATGCAAGGGAATGCGCAATAGATCTTACATTCTCCACCTCAGCTAAAGAAAAATGACACTAACAAGATACATGAAGAGTTATTCCAATGCACGACAGGGAGTGACTATGAAATAGGGAAGGGAAACATTTTACTATATAAATCCTCCCCTCTTTAGTCTACACAGTCTTGGGAGAAAAATAATGAACCTTCTTGTATGATCTGCTGTGTGTGTAATTGATTTATCTTGTGGTTAAAAAGAGATTTGCTTGCCAAAATTGAGACAGACAGAAGAATGAAATTAGAGTTTGGCCTCTTGACCTGCTTGGGTGTCACTTATCAAAATTGAGAACACAGTGGCGTTTCATCATAGAAGAGGAAACTGGATTTATGCCTTAGGAATGTTTTGTCTCAGTGTTCGGTTGCAGATAGTGAATTTCAGATGTGTATTTACTGGTGTAATACCCTGATGTGATTTGGAGAAGGCAGATGCCTGCCCCTCATGGCATATCTCCAGCCCTCTTTATGCTTAGTTATCTCCTTGCCTCCCATCTAACGTATTACTTAATCATCTTTTAACTTTTATTTCTTTTCATCATCTATATTCTTTGTCTGAGACAACACATTTGTAATTCCAATCTGATCTACCTTGATAGGAACATACTCTGATCTAATTATTTGCTAAACCAAGATGTAACACATTTGTAACATGAGGGGCTAGAAATCAATGAGTCTTACATGAGATCCTAAGGTATGGAAAACAAATGACTAATAGGCCCTGGCCTGTGGGTTTTCCTGTTCACTGTTTCTCCTTGTCTCTTCTTTAAGTACACATGGTAGACCTCTAAGACTTGCATATGTTACCCATTTTGCATATGCAAGTGGGTCCTTAAGTTCACAGATTTGAAATGAAATGCCTGTTATTTAAGGGCAGGATGGACCTCTGCTTCCTCTAGGATCTTGGCAAATTTCTAGCACCAAACAAATACCTGTTTATTTAGCTTTATTTCCTGGCTTGCTGTGCCTTAGTATACAAACTTTCTTATAACAGAGAGTTTGCAAGGCAGAATCCTAGATTTTCAGTGGGAGAAAAACACTTAAAAGCTTTGAATCTGCCCTGCTCTTCAGAAATTTCCAAGGAGCATATCAAATCTCTCTGAAACCTTCAAGATGAACCATCAGTGAAAAGTTGAGTTACAGTCCCATTCCACATTCTAGGTAGAAAACTCCTGTCTTACAAACAGTTTGAGTTTGTTAAGTTTGAGGACCTATGTATGTATGTATGTATGTATGTATGTATGTATCTATCTATCTATCTATCTACCTAAATATCTATCTATCTACCTATTTTAAGGGCATACTATTTCTTGCCATTTTTGAGGACTCAAGAGGAGGGATAAAGGAAACAACAACAATTGAGCACAAACAATTCCATGATCTTAACTAAGTCCTCCTGTAAACACAGAAAATTGATTTACTCTTAATTTACAGATCAAGTAGCTGAAGGTTAAATAATTCCATAGTTAATTTGACTAATCAGTGCATGACAAGGGATTTGACTTCATGTTCGGGAGTCCTCAAATTCGACCCTCTTTCCGGGTACATAAGCTGCATGAGCAGTAGGAAGGTGTTATAGTTTTTACACGTGCTGCATGAACAGCTTGCTACTAAATTTTTCAGAAGGGGAAATTTCACTCTGTGCCTTCTGTTGTGGATTAAAGTCTGCTGTGGGCTATGTAAAAGTCCATTTTATTTTACTTGGAGTCTTACAAATCTGTAAAGGAGAGGATCCAAACTCTGCTCAGCCAGGCGCAAGGCCCCGCACCATACTCTGGGGGTGCATCCCGGCAAGCCGCACAGGTCCAGGAGGTTCCAAACTCTGCCCAGCCCAGTGTCCCAGAGCAATCCATCAAGAGAACTCCAGGCCAGCTGCACAGGTCCAGAGGTACTGAGCCTTGCTCAGCCCAGAGCCCCAGGGCTGTCCATCAGGGAGCGACCAGCCTGGTCGACAGGTCCTGAAGATTCCAAGCTCTTCCCAATACAGAGTACACATTCTTCTCAGCTGCACATGGGTCATTCTCTAAAATAGGCTATATACTAGCCAGCAGAATAAATAATTGCATTTGCAAGTGGGTCCTTAAATTCACAGATTTGAAATGAAATGCCTGTTATTTAAGGGCAGGATGGACCTCTGTTTCCTCTAGGATCTTGGAAAATTTCTAGCACTAAACAAATACCTTTTTATTTAGCTTTATTCCCTGGCTTGCTGTTTCTTAATACACATACTTTCTTACAGAGAAAGACTCAACCAAAAGAGAGAACTACAGGCCAATCTTCCTAATGAACATAGATGCAAAAATCCTCAATAAAACACTGGCAAAAAGAATGCAGCAATTCATCAAGAAGATTATACACCACAATCAAGTGGGATTCATTCCAGGAATGCAGGGATGGTTCAACATATGCATCAATAAACATAATACACCATATCAATACAGCCAAAGACAAGAATCATGTGATCATCTCAATAGACACAGAAACAGCTTTTGACAAAATCCAACACTCATTCATGATAAAAACCTTATGGAAAATAAGAATACATGGCCTTTACCTCAATCTGATAAAAGCCATATATGATAAACCAACAGTCAACATCTTGCTAAATGGACAAAAACTGAAAATTTTCCAAATAAAATCAGGAACAAGACAAGGATGTCAAATACCACCACTCTTATTCAATATAGTTCTGGAAACATTAGACAGAGAAATTAGACGAGAGAGAAATAAAAGGAATAAGGATAGGAAAGGAAGAAGTTGAATTACCATTATTTACAGATGACATGATACTCTACATAGAAGACCCCCCAATCTGCATTCTAGATATAATCAAATCCAGTAAGAAAGCTGGATATAAATTTGACACTCAAATCAATAGCATTCCTGTACGCAAACAACAAACTCACTAAGAGAGAAAGTAAACCACAACTTTCTCAATAGCATCCAAAAAAATGAAACACTTAGTCAATTTAACAAAGAAAGTAAAAGATCTGTACATTGAAAACTACAGTACTCTGAAAAAAGAAACTGTAGAGGATTTCTGAAAATGGAAAGTCATTCCTTGTTCATGAATATGAAGAACAAACATTGTGAAAATAGCCATTCTCTCAAAATTGTTATACAGAATTAATGCAATTCCAATCAAAATACCATTAGCATACCTCACAGATCTAGAGAAATTGTTCTTAAAATTCATCTAGAACCAGAAGAGACCTAGTGTTACAACAGCAATTCTGGGCAACAGAGGCAAGGTAGGAGACATCACAATCCCTGACTTGAAAGTATACTACAAAGTTACTGTAATAAAATCAGCATGGTATTGAAATAAAAACAGACCTGAAGATCAATGGAATAGATTAGAAAATACATCCAGAACTACAAACACACTCAGTCACCTTATCTTTGACAAAGGGACAAAACATGTTCACTGGAAGAAAGATAGCCTCTTTAATAAGTGGTGCTGGAAAAACTGCCTTTCCATATGCCAAAAAATAAAACTAGACCCATATGTATCACTATACACTAAACTAAAGTCAAAATGGATCAAAGATCTAAATATTAAAACAGAAACACTAAATCTGCTGGAAAACAAAGTAGGTAGAAATCTTGGAGATAGAGGGGTAGGTAGAGTTCATAAACATAAATGAAACTGCACGGGAAATACTTCCCAGAATCAACAACTGGGATCTCGTCTTATTAAAGTTTTTGCATGTGAAAAAAAATCTCCAACAGAGTGAAAAGAAAACCGATGAATTGGGAAAGTATCTAAGCCAACTGTCCCTCACACAAAGGACTTCTATCTAGAACATATAAAGAATTAAAAAAGATCAGGCCCCCAAAATTCAAAGACCCAATTTAAAAATGGACATCTGAGATGAATACACACTTCGCAGATGAAGAAATACAAGTGGCAAATAAATATATGAAAAAATATTCAGTATCATTTGTCATTTTTGAAATGCAAATTAAAACAACACTGAGATTCCATCTCACTACAGAATGAATGGTGAAGATCAAGAAATCAATCAACAACAGATTCTAGAGGGGCTGTGGGGAAACAGGAACTCTTCTCCACTGTTAATGGGAGTGTAGACTGATGAAACCACTGTGGAAATCAGTGTGGAGGTTCCTTGAAAAGCTAGGATTAGGGAAGAATTGAAAATTTCATACCACAGTGATATATGTGCATCCATATTTGTAGAAGCACAATGTGTAATACTCAAATGTTGGAAACAACCCAAATGCCTGTCAACTGAGGAATGGATAAAAAAGATGGATTTTGATATAGTGGAGTTCTACTTAGCTGTAAAGAAGGATTGCATTGAGGCTTTTATAGGTAAATGGATGTGACTGGAGACCATACTCATAAATGAAATAAATCAAACTCACATGCATAAATACCATATTGTCTCTCTAGTGTAAGAAACTGAAAGAACAAATGAGATCCAAAATCTACAATAACTACTGTGTAAGAGTAAGAAACTGCTCCAAAGGGAAAAGTACCTGGGATAGGGGAAGGGAGGAAAGAAGGAAGGGAGAAGGAAAAAGATATAAATTCATATATATGATAGCAAAGATGACTACTACTAATTCTGTTAGTTCTTGGAAAAGAACTGTTAATATTCATATGATTAGATCAATTTTACATGTCTATATCTGGTAATACAAGCAACTTTTTGAAGATAACAATATGCAATGTAACAACCATTGTTAAATTCTTATTATCTTGTTTGAAAGCCTATATTAGTTTTGTTTTGGGTTTGTTGTTATTGTTGTCTCTTGCTTTTTATTTCTCTTTTCTGTGTTTTTTTCTCTTTTAAAAAAAAACTCAGTAGAGGATTCCTTCTCTATTTCTCTCTCTCTCTCTCTCTTTCTCTTTCTCTCTCCTGCCACTATGAGACATTGATTCTTTAGCTTAGAAAGACAAACATTTTTTTTCTTAACCCTTTACATTCTTAATTTTCCCTGGAGAAAAATGTAGCACAGCGCAACCACATAGCAGTAGCTCACCATTAGCCATAAAGACATGAAACCTACAAGTATGGAGTCCTACCTGACCTTACATTGCTTCCTTTTATTTTTCACTCTTAGGGGGAACATCATCAAGACAGAAAGGCTTCCTCGGATGCATCCGCTCCCTACTGTTGAATGGACAAAAACTGGACCTGGAGGAGCGGGCAAAAGTCACATCTGGAGTCAGGCCGGGCTGCCCGGGGCACTGCAGCAGCTACGGCAGCAACTGCCACAACGGGGGCAAGTGTGTGGAGAAGCACAGTGGCTACCTGTGCGACTGCACGCACTCTCCATATGAAGGGCCCTTTTGCCAAAAAGGTAGCTATGCCTGTGTGTAGCCCCCAGGCACAGCGTCTTAGCACCTATCGGCTGTGTTCAGACCATGGCTCCCGTGCCCTTCGGCCCCACCACACGCCTTACTAGGTTTCCCCCTGTCTAACAGCTGCATAATTTGATGTAATTACACATACAGTACTCACTGTGCAAGTGTGTATTTCCTGGCAATGTGGCTGAAATGGATGGATAGTTATCAAATGATACAGTCTGAGGCTAAGGAGCCAGGTGAAGACTAGAGGAGGTGGCCGCTCATTTCTCAATGAGTAGCCAGACTGTTAGTGATGCTAATATTTCCTCAGTTACAAATTCCTCAGTCTTCAAATGTAATCATAGAATCATAGACTCCAGCCCTGAGAAAACCTGAGACACAATGAAGTCTCTAAATCATTTTTCCAAGAGTGTAGGTCAATTAGTGAAAACAATATCATGTATCTAGTGAAATCTTTTCCTTATGTATTTTGAGTAAACATTTTAGGCTTTAAAAGTACTCCTTGGAAACTCATACTGTGATTTTTCTGGAATTGGACCATAATTGTCAGAATTCCTTCCCTGGGGCTTTTGGGCACCCCTTCCCCATCTCCAGAGTTTGTGATGATGGCAAAGGTAGTCTAGTGGGTGGAGCAGGAGGGAGGCTCTGGTTTTGACTGCATTGTAATCATACCAGGTAGCTCTAGAAACTAGGGAATTGCATCATTCAGAATAACATTCAGTATTTTTCAAACATAAAAGCAAAATAGTCTACTATCAGCCTGTGTAGTATCTTGAAGTTTATTTTATTGATGGAAAAATAGTTTCTTGAGCAAATAATGTAAACAATATTTCAAGAATAGCCTTTAAACTATTAAAAGTAAAATATTTTCATCACTTTGAGACACTGGTTAGACACAGTGGTACCAATTACAAATAATTCTTGTCAGTCTTTATGATATATTTTCCAAGCAAATCTACCCAACAGTGCTCTATTTAGTCCAGCCTACTTTAGAACCCCCAAAACAAAAGAATTTTAAAAGAAAGACATTTATGTGTTTTCTTGAAAGATCCTGTAATTTAAACTCTTCACTCTTTCCTTTTGGCCTTCTTTCCAGTTATTCATTACTGTTATGCAGTGGTTTATGGTCTTGGGAAAAACATTAATGTTACAAATTTTGGAGTGAAAACTACATTGAAGGATGCATGGGACTCTGAAATAAAACAGGTTCAATTACAGTTTTATCATGTCAGTTAAGGCAAGAGATTGCTACCATGTTTCACATTAGGGAACATTTCTAGATCTCTGAGTAGCTTCCACTACCAAGTTTGAGAACCATTCTTTTTTTTTTATTTAAAAAAAAAACAGAAAAAAGGATAGAAATAATACAGAATTTCAAACCAAAACCAAAACCAAAACAAAACATCAGTAAGAAATCAACACTAGTTAATACATTCCATATTGGTATCTCAGAAGTAGTTGTTAAGGTTTCAAGATCTAGGCATAAAAAATGGTCAAATAATCAAACAGTGACAGCACAAACTGTTCGTTTTGATGAATTAACAGAGATCAGTAGTATAGTCATCTATCTTGCACACATGTACATACGTACGGTTATATGTGTAAACCTACATACATACAAGAACCATTCTTAGAGTGGTCCCATGCTCTATAAAAAGCAAATAAAGAGTAAACACAGTGAGATCTAACCTTACTGAAGTACACTAACACTAATGCTTCATCCGTCTTCAAGTCTTCTTTCTTTAGGGGGAAATGCGAATGACAGATTTTTCTGCATTTCTCCAGAGATGATATTGAAGCATCTCATAGATCGTATTGTGCTAAATGTACCCATTTTTTTGTAGGCCCCTTTTTTCCAGACAATTGCTATTGATTCTCTTCCATCCGTGCTGCTGAATCTGTTGCTGTGTATGTGGGCATATTCCCCATATTCTTTCCCACAATTTCATTTTCATCTGTAAGTTAAATATACATATTCATGCTTAGCTTTTTCTGTACATTTCATATTTCACTATTTCCAGACTTTCCCCCCTTCCACTACAATGGAAGGCAATGATTCCCTGTATTCAGTAATTTCACTGTAGGTTAGACAGGCTTTTCAACCCACATCTTTTGGTCTCATCAGTTGCCTCTGAAAGACATATGTGGAACTGAAATGGGGAGCCTGCAGCTACAAGATGGCTTGGAAAACAACTATTCACTGTTGGGGTACTGTTCCATGCTTCTGTACTGCCAACCGTAGTGGCCAGTGTTTCAGGGAAATGGTTTGCTAATACTGAAAACATCTTGGATGAAATTAACAGTGCTGGGATGAAAGCCACCTTTGGCCCCTGGTCTAGTTCTTACAATGACACAAAAAGTAAATACAGATTAGTTAGTAACTACAATGCACACTTCTTGTCCCTAAGCTAATAGTCAGACATTAATATTGAGATTTAACATAAGAAGGTATTGTTAAGTCTATGTTTACTTACTTGCTAAAATATGTCAGATTTGGAGGTCCATACAATATCTCTTTGGTTTCCTATTTTCATTTATTACACTAGCTTCATTCTTTTCAGAAATATGGTAATAGTATTCCATATTTATAGATACATAGCTCTTTGTTTCTCTTTTTGTGGTTAGTTATGGTAAAGCTCACTCTTTTAAAGTGTATGATCCAGTGACTTTTTAGTATTTTCACTAACTTGTCCATCATCACTACTATTTAATATCAGAATAATTGCATCATCCTTTCCCAAAACTCTAGGCCCACTGGCAGTCACTTTCCTTTTACTTCTCCTGTAAGACCCTGGAAACCATGAATGTACTCTCTGTTTCTATGAATTTGCCTATCAAGGACCTTTCATATAAATGAAACCACACAACCATAGCCTCTTTGTGTCTATTTTCTTCTACTGAACACAGTGTTGTCAAGGTTTATCTATGCTGTGGCACTTTTCAGTATTTTATTTGCATTCATTGCCAAAGATTATTCCGTAGTGTGAATGTACACCTTTTTCTTACCCACTTATCACTTGGTGGACACAGAAATGATTACACTTGTTTGACTGTTACCAAAAATGCTGCTATTAATACTCACACACATCTTTATGTGGATGTATGTCTTCTGTTCTTTTGAGTATATACCTAGAAGTGAGACTGCCTAGAAGTAGCTATGTATCTTACTTTTTGATGAACTGTCAAATTTATTTGCAAAGAGGCTGCTAGATTTTACATTCTCACCAGGAATTTATGAGAGTTTCAATTTTCCACTTCCTTGCCTACACTTATTTTTGTGTGAGTTTTTCTTAATATACATCTCCCTGGACAGAAAGTGGTATCATATTATGGTTTTGACTTGCACGTACCTAATACCAATTATGTCAAGCACCTTTTTATATCTCTGTTGTCCATTTGGATATCTTTATTGGAGAAATGCATATTTAAATCGTTTACAGGTTTTTTCTTATCATTTTGCTGTTAAGTTTTAAGATGTTTTGTAGCTTCTGAGTATAAATTCCTTATTACATATTTTATTTGCAAGTATTTTCTGTTTTGTGTATTTTCTTTTCTTTGTACTATCTTTTAAAGTACAACTGTTTTCAATTCTGTTGAAGTGCAGTTTCTTTATGTTTTTCTTTTACTGTGTTTTAGAGTTTTAGCTAAGAAATCATTGCCTAATCCAAGGATATGAAAATGTGTATCTGTGATTTCTTCTAGGGACTGTAAACTGTTAGCTCTTACATGTGGCGTTTTCACCCATTTCAAGCGCTTTGTGTGTTTTCTTCTGTTTGTGAGGCAGGTAGAGATGCAACTTGATTCTTTTGTACATGGAAAGACCCTTCCCCCAGTATCAGTCATTGGTGCAGTGTGGTCTTTAACACCTCCATCACCACCAATTCAATATTCTAGGTGTGACTGTCATTTAAACATTTGATTAAAAATGTTAGATCATATATTTTAAAATTTACTTAGAAATCTACAAATCTTAAAATTCACTTTAGTTACTCACAGAAAATCATTAAAAATACCTTCGCTGACCTCTTCTTTTTGTAATTAGTGTAACAGAAAGCACACTGGCCATTATATTGTGCATCATGAATTTCCTTTATTTCATTTATAGCATTCCTGTATAAATCATGAGTATTTGTAAACACCTTCTCATTGTAATATGTTCCATCTAGTGTAGTCACCCTCACTCACTTTACTCCTGTCACTGGGGCACCGTGGCTCACGGAATCCTGGTGAGGGTCTCTGCGCCCAGACTGACCTGAATTCAGACTCTGGCGCATCTGCACTCCGCCCTGCGTGTCACTGTCATGCAGTTCAGCCTCATGCCCCCTTGATTTTCTCGTCTAAGGGGGTTAAATGTACAGGAGACTCACAGGAAGCTTTGCTCCGCGTCCAGTGAGACCCCACAAAGCACTAATACTCACTCCTAATGTCTACGGTCTCACTGAATGCTGCTTCTTATTACTGTCTAGGAAGTGTAGCTCATCACAGGTTTCATTTACAAATAATGAAAAACACATCTATTTAAAATTCTTAACTATTTACATTCCTAGTAACTTGTGCCTTTTTTATTTTTTACTGTGGAAAACGAAGGCATGATGCAGTAGTGAGAAGAGTTTCAGAAGCTCCATACAGACCCATTATCTATCTTTAACAACAACCAACTCATGACCATTTTTATTTCCTCAAGATAGTCAACTCTCACTTTCTTCTCTTATTATATTTTGATGCAAATCTTGAGTATAGTATCATATCATAGGTAAACGATACGCTATGTATTGGTAAAAAGAAAGGACTCATAAAAACATGTGTAGGAACATTATCAGAAGAAACATACATTAGTAAGTTTTTAATATTATGAAATACGTATTCATGTTCACATTTCCAATTATTCTATTGTAAGTTGGTCGAATTTTTGTAAATTCATTTCAGCTTGTGTATTCTAGGTATTCTCAACCCTTACAAATACATAGCGGAAACAAAACTCTTGTAATGACAGATTAACAAGAGAAAACCAAGTAGGTTTATTACTGCATGCTGCCCATATTACACAGGAGGAAAGTTGTTAAAAGCAGTGACTTACATTGCATCATAAATAATATTTCCACAAAGAACAATTAATTTTAGAGAAGTGATATGACATAGGAAAAGCCACCAAGGCTGAAGAAGTAGGGATACCGGGAAGGCAAATGTATAGGAAAAAGGTTTAAAGTTCTGGAGATTCACAGAACTCAACTTATTTTATGAGAAGCTTAATTTCAGATTGCAAAGCATAAGAAGGTGAAAGAATAGCACAGTGTACACACGTTGCTGAACTTAGGTTTATATTAAAATATATAATATCTAAATATATAAAATAGAACTGGGACTAAGAGAAGAACAATGACACAAATATGGTTTAACATATATAATTATAAATGCTTTTATTTTAAAATTTTTGTCCTAAACAAAACACAAATAGTGAATATACCCATATCTGATATGCTATTCATAATAGAAGGCTCTGAATTAGATTTACCTTCAGTACATATACAAACATCAAATGAAAGTCCTTTATTTGGTCAATGTGGACATAGTAGCTCAAAATGTACCCCAAATGGCCCTGAAGAAAATTATTCAAGGAAAACACTTGAATCAAGCTGATGAATAACCAAAATCTTCACTGTCACAAGTGTCTGCTGCATATTTTTATAATCAGGAATACCAATATTGTAACTTGCATAACAAATGCAAAACATTTTCTCTGAACCTTTAGTAAAAAGGCACTAGTATTCCCAGTCTGCTAGGCAATATGCATAAATATGCAACATTAATTTTTTGGCACTATCACAGACTGTTACAGAATTTTTACAAGGTGCAACAAATTTGCAATAGAATTAGGAAGCAAGGCCAAATTTGATTATGTTCTAGGTGCCTCAAACTCAATCAGGATTTCACAAGGAATTAGGAACATTCCACCTGTCATTCCACAGGAAGGCAAATCCATCATGTCAGTATGGAATCCTGTGTACTATGCCGTTTTCGTGGCAGGCAGAGGTTTGCTGCCACAAAGAAAATTGCTTCACAAAGAAAATCTTCACAGCCTGATACAGCAAAGAGATAAAATTTAAAGTGAACTCCAGAGTAGCCTTGATACAAGCTGTGAAAATATTTCAGCATAGGTTGAATGTGTCATCAAGCTGATATGTTGTGTAAAGATACCCGGGATAGGGTTAGTTAAATTCTCTTCTAACACAGAGACTCTGTAAGTTCAAATTGCTAAGCAGTACTCTCACATGCATTACATATATCTCATTCATGCACTTAGAGACACTGAGGAGGAATATGTCATGAATCTGTTCACTGGAGGGGAGAATAGTCCCCACAGGTTTCATGACATGGCCTGGTCCACATGGCCTGTATGAAATCAAGGGATTTAAGAGTGAGTGCTAATTCTTGCTGTGCTACATCCACAAGACAAAAACGATAACCAAGCAAGAGCATTCTGCAGAGGATGTGATTTGCAACTTTCTGCTAACTGAATTTTACCTGTTTATCAATGCCAGACTACTCCATGGTGCTGACAGAACACCATCCAATGCGCTGTGCTGTAGAAATTTTTGCCAACTCTGCTTACTTTTGGAACTGAGTAGCAATGCCTGCGCATCTGAAAATTGAGTCTTGGGTTACATATCTGTGTGCTCTTCAGTGTTTTCACTAATTCTTTCTATACTGTTTCCACTGGTCCTCCTATGGTGCCCAGTTTTACAGAGAAGGTCTGGTCCCCCTCTCTGTGTCCTATTCAAAGCAACTTAGCAACCAGTCACCTGAAATGCTAGATAAATGCTAACCAGAAGTGTCTGGCTACCTGTTTTGACAGTAAGATGGTCCCAGTAAAATTTTTCTATGCATTTTGCTGGAGGCAGGGACATTTATTTAGCTTCTCAAAAAATTATCCTGGCACATAGTAGTCATTCTGAAAGTGTATTTGAAACCAGATACGAACTTCAGGTGGGCAAATCTGAGCTATTTTTTTTACTGTGTAACTTCGTTCAAAGTTTGGAAGCCTTAAGTTTCACATTTGTCAGTAAGAGTAATTCTTGTTACTTCAAAGTTATTATCGTGAACATATTATATGGATCATATGCAACCCCTTGCACAGGGC
>RJWT010039120.1:0-12728 GCA_004365215.1 Cuniculus paca | reverse complement strand
GTAGTTCAGCACTTGAGCATTTTCAATCTAATGATTTGTATCTTCCTAAAGCTCTGGAAATTTTTTATCTTTATCTTTAAATATTAATTTTATTTACTTGTTTTATTGTTTTCTCTTTCTGGAATTCCTAATAGTTAAATTAAACCTTTCGGATTGATATTGCTTCTCCTTCTAAACAATATTTTCTATAATTTTGTCTTTTTGATCTATGTTCTGGGTAATTATTAAACTTTCTCTTCTAGTCTGAAGTCTTCATCATTGAAAAATTATCCGTAACTGGTTTTTCTTTTGAATATTCTTTGCCCAATAGCCTCCTATTTTTTTTTTTTTTTTTTTTTTGGTACTGTGGATCAAACTCACCACCTTGTGCTTGCCAGGCAGGAGCTTACGTCACTAAGCTAAACCCCCGGCCCTAGCCTCCCATTCTTATTTTATAGATGTAAAATCTCCTCAAAGTTTTACAAGAAGACCATATTTTTTTCTAAATTCTTTTCTGTTTTTAAATTACTTCAGTTCTCATTTATCTCATTATTTATTTTGGCTTTTGTTTTTCATATTGTTGGTTTTCCTCACTATCTTGGTGATCATTATTTTAAGAACGAAGGAACTTTTTTCCTTTTTTTAAATCTCTGTGACTGGTGTTGAAAAGGAGGCAAACACACCTACTCAGTCTGCCACCGTGAATGGATCCCCTCTTAAAACTCTCAGAGGCTGGGTGGGGGTGGGGGGAAACAACAACAACAACAAAAAATATAAGGGCCAGGGATTTAGCTCAGTGGCATAAGAGCCTGCCTGACAAGCATGAGGTCATGAGTTCAACCCCCAGTGCCGGAAAAACAAAAACAAAAACAAAAACTCTCAGAGGCCCATGACTGTATTAGCACAGTGGCATTTGCCATGCCTTTGAAAGTACAGAGGGGTAACTAGAATGAAAAATGCATAGTAGCACTCCAGGTTCTCTAGGACAGAGCGTTTTGAAGCAATTAGTAGAACCGAATGTTGTTTCATGGATTTCTTTTGGTCCAGTTATGTCCATGTGCATGGATCCATTGGGTCACAACAGTAAATGTGTATCTTACTATGGCTCTTAGTAAAAAATATTTGAAAACCGCTGCTTTTGAGGAAGCCTTTTGCAGTTCAACATGCTGCTGTGGTTTATCTGAACTACATGAGCTGAATCAGTTTAACTTAGAAACTTTAGTTATAGGATTAAAAAAAAAACAGCGAATGTTTTCAAATTTTAGGGCAGACTCCATTCATTTATCTATTACCTCCCCTTCGAAGAAGGGGTTCTGCCTTTCTCTTCCCCACCCACCTCTACCCCCCAGCCCTTGGCTCACAGGGGACACATTCCTGGTGCCATTCTGCAGGTGGCCCTGCTCCCGAGGTTGCCACAATTTGGGTCAGAGTGAGTCCCTAAACCCACAGAGTAGGAACCTAAAATTGGGGCTTAGAAAGAAAGTCACTGGTTTTGGGGGTTCTTGGTGGCTCAGTTTGGCCATGTGATCTGAAGGAAAGAGAATTCGAATCATAGAGAGAAGAACAGAGGCTGTGGTTTCTGCTGGGAACACAGTGGGTCATGTCAGGAGGGAAGGCAGAAACGTGCTTCCCTGCCCAGTCTCCCTGGCCGGAGCCAGTGTCCGCTTGACTCTGTTGATCGTTGCCCTCAAGTTCTAAGAGGGTCTCTGGTTCCTTCGACTAATTTCTGCTTTTTCACTTAAGCAAGCTCAAGTTGGTTTCTGGCACCTGCAGCTGAAGGATTTTAACTAATACACACTCAGAATTTTCCTCCTTTCCACTTGGATGTAATTTCTCTCCCGTGGGCTTTGGTCATTAACAAAACTGCCAAAGACTTAAGAGGTGCGACCCAGGCAAAGCTGCCCTGCTGACATTAAATCCAGGAGAGCAGTACAACTCACACCTTTCTGACTGTTCTCGCCCAGTGGTACTTACTCTGGGACCAAGAAGCAGATGTTTCCAGAGTACCACTGCCTTACAACCCCCAACTTCCATGCCACAAGGCTCCTGCCTCATTCTCAGCTTCGTAGAGAAATGTCTCTCCAGTCCCACTGTCTCCTATCAGGAGCAGAAGCCATGTTAGGCTACTACATTTCTTTGGGAGAAAATATTAATGGATGTGTTGCTCTCTGAGTTTTCTGCAGCTGTCCAACACCAAGCTGGTAGAAACCCTCAGGAATGTGGGAGAGCAGAGAACAAAGACAACTCAACCCCAGCTGATTTCTCCCAGCCTTTTGCAAAAGCCTCAGCCTATAGACGGGATTGAACGAGGTCTCCTTGATCTGGGAAAGGGGCAGCTTTGAGAATGAGGTGGGCTTGGTGGTGCACACTTGTAGTCCCAATCACTTGGAGCGCTGAGGCAGGAGGATTGCTGGAGCCCAGGAGTTTGAAGCTGGCCTGGACAGTGAGATGCTGTTTTGTTTTGTTTTGTTTTTTAAAACCCAAACCAAAAAAAAAAAAAAAAAACAACTTTCAAAACAAGGGAAAAGCGAGAGCAGAATGTCTTGGACTGAGAATGGGCCTTGGAGCAGTAGGAACACTTGCTCTGTAGCAGAACCCTGGGGTAGTAAAGGTGTCTGGTGAACATCGGAAGGTTGACTAATCATAGAGGACAAGTATGATGTTTGAAGTACGTAATACCTTCTAGGAGGATCAGTGCAGACACCAGCCACCAATACCTGCAGCTGTTCTAGTGAATGCTGGCTAAATACCAAATGCCTCAGTAGTGGGCATCTGTAGCCTGGGTCCCCCAGCATCCAACTCTAGTCTTCTTAGAAGAGCATCCTGGTTTCTTCTACCCCTGTGCGCTGTCTCAGCTGTGCTTTCAATCAACAGGCAAGCACAGGACCCAAGCCGGGCCCATGGGCTGCTGTCCCCTTGAATCTGCCACTAAGTGAAGTGGTCCTAGGATACATAGTGGCTTCCTCTTTGGCTGGGCAGGCACCTTGAAGACTCTCTACATTCCTCAGCACTGCCTTTGGTGCTTCCTTCTAACCTCGGCTTCTTGGCCTCCTCTCCCTGTCTTTCCCTCCCAGGAAGTTCTGTTTTGCTTTCATATTCAGAACTGGTTTCTGTTGGTTTCAACCAAAGGATCTCAGCTAAGGTTCCAAGGTTCTCAGCGGTGTTGAAATAGAAACCAGCAAATGGCTGGACTTTCACTGACCGCTGTGGGCTTTGACCTTGAGGAAGGCAGCTGCATTGCACTGTTGAAGTTTTTCCGTTTTCTGAGATTGCTTGAATCCTGAGATGCTCATGAAGTTCTGGGAATGGAGAAGTGCTGGTGATGAGATGCGATTTACTATCACCCCGATGTAATGGAAGCTCAGAGTCAAATGTCACTGACTTTGAGGCAATGATGAAGATGGTATTTCTTCATGTATTAGATCTCGTGCTCAGCTTTGAAGCTGCTACACAAAGTGTAGAGGATTACGAATAGGATGAGATGACGATGATGTTTGAATTGCCTGCCTTTGACCCAGGCTTTGTCCACACTATCTGTACTGAGGTATATTCCGGCCAACAAAGGACTACTTTTTTTTTGCAAAGAAGTACAAACCTGTGAATTTGCTCATTTTCCTTCCTTGATAGATAATGGTCACTCGTATCTGTTTGGGTATCTGTTATGCGTATGTCCCCACTAGTATCTTCCCCCGAAGGCTGCTTTGGGGAAATTTCAGTGTCTGACCAGTCATTCTACATTTGCTTTTGTTCTTTTATAACAAATGTTAGAACATTCATCAGGCCAGGTGTTCTCAGCCTGAACTGCACACTGGAATGACCAAGGAACTCTAAAAATGTGGGTTTCTAGACCCTACCTTCAGCAAGCCTGATTGGGCCTGTGGTGCAGCTTGAGAATGCATGACTTTCCAAGTTCCGCAGGTGATTCTGGTATGCACTGGGCTGAAGTCCACTGCCTGAGATGCTAGGACCATGAAAGGATTTGGGCTGCCTTGAGGTGGATAAGTTTAACTTTTAAAACTACTTCCAGAGGACCTTCACTTGGGAAAGGAGCCCAGCATCTGAATTTTTTTTTTTTGAGCATCTCATTGTGTAGTCTTGTTTGGCCTTGAACTCAAATCCTCCTGCCTCAGCTTCCTGAGTGTTGGGATTACAGGTGTGTGCTGCCATGCCTGGGTGCATTTTGCAAAGCATCATGAGGACTCTGGTGTGTCACCAGGGGTAAGAACCTAACTCAGCTGAAGGTCCCTGCCTGTCATTTTCTTTACCAGGGACTCTCAGGTACGAACTCCAACCTGGGATGTCAGCATCCTGTGGGGAATTGTTAGGCCCTGCCCTGAATCTGCTGAACTGGATGCTTTGAGAGGGGCTGGCAGCCCCCTGGGGATGCTGATGCTGCCAAGCTTTGAGACGTGCCATCCCTACCGGCTCCAGGGCTGGCTTCTCCAGCCTGTCACTCGGCGGTCCCCCAGTGAGACCAGCCTGACTCTTCCCAACTTTCCCTTCCTGTGCTCCTTTCCTGGTGACCAAGCTTTAAGAATAGTGCTGTCCTGCTCCCTTGCTTGAACCACATGCAGAGTTCACCAATCAACACAGGCCCTTGGGATTACCTCGATCTCGTTGTCGCCGGCTGGGGAAGGGTCGCTGCTCCTCTTTGACCTGCCCCGGAGCTTTCCGTCAGGGGCCCGGTGTGGCCTGTCTGTGTCTCCCTCTTTGGCGGGTGTGGAGGGTCCGTTGTGTGTGTTGTAGTCACCTGGAGTGTGAAAAGGAACAGCTGACAAATCAGAGGCTTGGCTGGTGGTTTCTGATTCCAGGAGCTGTCACACCAGCCCTGTCGAATTCCTGCGACACCAGCCTGGTCTAACACCAGAATAGAGGCCCAAGGCCAAGACCATAGCATCGAAACTGCTCTTCAGTTGCCTATTCATGACACTCATTCATGATTTTTCATTGTCCAGCACATAGCTGTAAAGCAGACAGCGGGGGACATAGCCTTGTGTCCTTGGACAACTGCCTAACTGTCCCCAGACTAGCAGAACAGCATTCTCCCTGTCCTGGTCCCAATGTCCCCACTAAAGTTGTGATGTTCTTTAAGCACACAAACTTGAATACATGGATTTTTTTATTCTATTTTATTTTTCTGTTCTTTGAGACAGGGTCCGGTTATGTAATTCAGACAGGCCTTGAACTTACAGTGATCCTCCTGCCTCAGCTTCCCTAGTGCTGGGGTTACAGGCATGCACTACCACACTTGGTTTAAGTAGATGGCTTTTTATTACACATTACCATCTCTGCTTAACTAATGAGGGAACTTAGGCTTAGTGTGGTGACTGGGCTTGCCTACAAACAAATTAGTGCCAAACTTGGGCCTGTTCTTGTCGCTAAAGAGTGACGAAACTGTGAACCAGCGAGGAGGAGGAGGCTTGAGGAAATTCCCTCACACTTTCTTGCTTTCCAATTGCTTGTCTTAGCTCCCAAGTGTGTCCTGTAGCCTCCACCTCGCCTGTCATAATCTCCAGTTTTGGGATCGTTGGGGGAAATGCCTTTGTCTAAAAGTAGTTGGCAAAGGATAGTTTCTTTTTCATATGCAGGAAGGACTATTTCCCTCCAAAACCCAAGGGACTCGACTTCATTTAATATCTATAAAACTTCTTAGCAGACTAAGGACACAATAAGAAAAGATGTGATTTTTGAGTTGTCAGGATGGCCAAGAATTCTCCAAGTCCCCAACAGTTTTAGAGCTCAGCATTCCCAAGCAGTGAGCTAGCAGATACTCTCTTCAGGAGAAAGAATTTCTTCTAAACTCGCGGAGGCTGGACAGCAACACACTAAGGTCCACCCTGATTTGCTTGGTCATTTGAGGATATCAGGGCTTAGAGAACATTTGTCGCCCTCATTAAAGTCCAGGCAAATATTTTAAAAGGGGCTAATCTGCAGGGGGACGTCTGGCTTCCCTGCTCAGCTCAGCTGTCTTGAGAGTCTGTCCTGGATATGTGTATCAATAGTGAATATCTCCATTTATTAATGGCTTTTCCAACTTCTGTTGGCAATTTTCAATTTTTAAAAATTTTTTTGTCTTTTTGAGACAGGGTTTCACTATGTAGTTCAGGTTGGCTTTGAACTCTCTTTGTAGCCCAGCCTCAAACTCACAGTGATCCTTCTGCCTCAGCCTCCTGAGTGCTGGACTCGCAGGCATGTGCCACCATGCCTGGCCCCTGTTGGCAATTTTCATACAGTGTCAATCTTATATATCTTCTGTCAGATTTAATCTTATGTATTTCATATTTTTTGATGCTATTGTAAAAGGCATTTAAATATATTCTATTTCTCAATGTTGGTTGCTAGTACACAGACACAGGAGTTGTTTTTTTTTTTTTGTCTTTTTTGAGACAGGGTCTCAATATGCAGTTCAGGCTGGCCTTGAGCTCACTTTGTAGCCCAGGCTGGTCTTGAACTCACAACAATCCTCTTGCCTCAAACTCTCGAGTGCTGGAATTACAGGCATGCACCACCACACCCGTCCTGACGTAAGAGTTTTATATATTCATTTAATGTCCCACAACACTACTAACATCATGATTTAGAACTTTTTAGTTCTAGTAGTTTTTTTGTGAATTCCATCAGATTTTCCAAATACGTGGTCATGTCATTTTATTTCCTGAAATTTTGTTTCTTTTATTACATAAAAGATTTGGGGGGACTGGGGATCTGGTTCAGTGGTAGATCGGGTGCCTAGTAATGTGAGGATCTGAGTTCAATCACCATGACTGCAAAAAACAAAACAAAACACAAAAGAAAATAAAAAAGATTAAGTCAACACAGTTATATCCTTAGATGAAAAGTATATTTAATTACCTAAGTTAAAGTGAATTCTTATATTTCCATAAGCATTATTCATATTTGCACATCACTTACTAATTTGTAAAGCACATAGTTTTTGGAATGTTCACCAACCCTGTAGAACAGTTAAGACAGATATGATGATTTTTAAAAATTGACTAATAAAAATTATATTTTTGCAGTGTACAGCATGTTTTGATATATGTGTACACTGCAGCAACTAGCACCACACTAATGAACATATCTAGTACTTCATATACTTATCTTTTTTTGTGGTAAGAATACATAAAATCTACTTGTTTCTTTGGGGAAAAAGAAACTCTTTTACATTGTTGATGAGAGTATAAACTAGTACAACAGCAACAGAAATTAGTATAGAGATTTCTCAGAACACTAAAACTAGAAATTCCATTTGACCTACCTATTCTTCTTTTAGCTATGTTCCTAAAAGAGTCAAAGACATCATATTACAGTGTTACAGGCATACCCATGATTATAGCTCAACTTGTAGTAGTTAAACCTTAATAGCAGCTCATATATTCATCAACAGATGAATGGATAAGGAAAATGTGTTACTTATACACAAGGGAGTACTACTCTGCCACAAAGGATAAACTTGAGACATTTGTAGGAAAATGGATGCACCTTGAGATTATAACTTTTTTCTGAGACAGTGTCCCTCTATATAGTTCAGGCTGGCCTTGAATTCACTATGTAGCCCAGGCTGGTCTCAAACTTGCAGTGATCCTCCTGCCTCAGCCTCCCAAGTGCTGGGAGTATAGGTGTGCACCACACCCAGCAAGACTATAATGTTAAGTGAAATAAATCAGACACATTAGCTTCTTACATGAGAAACCCAAAGTATAAATAATTTAAAAAATTAAATAAAGGAGAGATGACAGGAAATAGGGAGATAGATCTTCAGCCAGTGGGAAGAGGAGCAAGGGATGCAGGCAGAGGGAGGGAAGGGAGTGGAAAAGGACATAAAAAGATTGAAGATGTGCTATGTACATTGGCCAACTCCCCATGATGAATGTAATCATTATGTACAGCAAACAGGTACTAATGAAAGTTTAAAAATTAAAAAACCTACCTTCTTAGCAATTTCAAGCATTCAATACACTGTTATTAACTATAGTCACCATATTGCAACTTATTCATCCTATCAAACTGAAATATTGTATCTTTTGTTTGACATCTTCCTAGGGGCAACTCATCTCCACCCCAGCCCCTGCTAAACACCATTCCATTCTGGTCTATAGGGTCCACATTTTTTTAGATTCTCCATACACATGAGATCATGCAGTATTATTCTTTTTAAATACAGATGCCTTTAGTTTCTTTTTCTTGTCTTATTGTACTAGCTAGAGCTTCTAGAACTATGTGTACAAGTGGGCCTCTTTGTCTTAGTTTTGATGTTGGAAGGTAGTTGTGGGTTTCTGGCAGCTATCTGGTCTGTTTGTTGTTCTGTAATAAATTTACTGTAGACGGCATGGCTTACACCACAGGAGTTTATTTATTATGGTTCTGGAGGCTGAAAGTCTGAGATCAAGGTGCCAGCTGACCTGATTCCTAGCAATGGTTTCCTTTTTGGCTTAAAAATGAACGTGTTCTTGCTATATTGTTGGATGGCAGACGGAGATCATTCCTCTTCTCGTCTAATAAGGGCACTAATCCCATTCTAAGGGCACCACCTTCATGACCTAACCCTCGCCCCATAGCATCACATTGATGATTAGAGCTTCGCTTATAAATTGGGAGGTGGTAGAGGACAAACGTTCAGTTCATAACATGTGCTCTTCTGATAAAAGAAGTTCGCCTTTATCTTCTACTTTTAGTTTGGAGTTTGGGAATAATGGATTTGTCAAATAATTTTTATTTATTAATACAATCCACAATTTGTTAATACTGAAAATAATACAAATTGAATAAAAAATTTTAAACCAAATTGGTATCCCTGGGGTGAACTCCATTTGTTGTGACGTATTAGTCTTTTTTTTTTTTTTCTTTTTACAAGCAGGATATATTTATTGAGAGAAAGAAAGCTTCTGTCTGAAAGAGAGACAGAAGGGGTCCCAAGTGGGTTTGCCCACGTATTAGTCTTTTAAATATGTTTTTGGACTTAATTTGCTACCATCTTCTTTAGAAATGCTACATCTAAGCTTATGAGGCAAATTGGCCCACAGTTTTCTTATAATGTCTTTGTCTGATTTTGGTATCAGGATGATGCTAGCTTTATAGGATGAGCAGAGTGGAAGATTAGGTCTTTAGTCTGCAATCTTTCTTCTTTTCTAACTTAGGCATTTGGTGCTATAAATTTCCCTTTAAGTACCGCTTTCATGACATTCCATAAATTTTGACATGCTGTGGTCTTATTTTCACTCAGTTTGAAGTACTACTTAATTTCCCTTTGATTTCTTCTTTGATGTATGTGTTAGGTAGAAGTGTGGTATTTAGTTTTTAAGTAGTGGGAATTTTCCAGAAATATATGTTATTTATTACTAATTCAATTCCTCTGTTGTCAGAGAATCTACTTTGTAAGCCTTGATTTCTTTTAAACGGACTAAAGCTTGTTTTATGCACCAGAATAACAGTCTGTCTTGGCAAAAAATGCCACGTGCTCTGGAAAAGAATGTGTATTTGTGGCTGTTGGGTGGAGCTTCCTAGAGAGTCTGTTACCTGTAGTCTTTTTCTTTTATTCCAGATCTGGTTTCACTTTTGTTGTAGTCAGGGATTGCAAGGAAAACAGTTATATATGGGACTCATAATTTATAGTATTATTTTACAATGGTCACCCAAAGAGTTGAATATAAAAGAGTACGGGAAATCTGTCCACACACTAAGACCCAGAGTCCAGCTGGTGGCCTGGATCCCAACGCAATGTCCTGCAAGAGTCCAGCTGAGGACGTAGAGCCCATAACAATACCCTCCATGAGACCAACTGGAGGCCTAGAACCCATGACAATATCTCACGCAAGTCTGCTTCATGGATCTGTGCTGGGAAGGCCCAAAGGTCAGCAGTGGAAGCTAAAATGTCTGTGCCAGCGGGATGAAGGATCTGTGCTAGCAGGCTGAGGGGTCTGCACTGGGGCCAGGAAGCAATGCTCAAAATAAGGATCAGGGCTCCCCTGAAAAGTAACCTAGCCATTCTCAGAGACAGTGAGGTTCCAAACTCCTCCAATGATGAGAACAGCTGAGTTCATGTTAGGAAACCAGCATGACAGGTTTCTCCCAGAGATTGAACAGCACACATCTTCCCCTCCAGAGCCAGGAAGTGGTAGAGACCAGAGCTCCCAAAGTGGACCACAGTCACTCAGCGACAAGGTCCCGAGCCCCTCTGATGCTGACAACAGCCAAGTTCGTATCAGGAAAGAAGCTCGACAAGCTCCTCCAGGAGAACCAACGGCAATAGGAGAACCAACAACCCTAAACTCTTCCTCTCCAGTTCTCCTGTTTATCTTGGCAACAATCCTTAGGTGTGCCACCCACACTCAGCATCACACCCATTTGGTTTAGCTGGTATTACAAGTTGACCACCAGTTATCAATCCACCACAACTTTCCAGATAAAATGACTGTTGGCGGTTGCTTCTGCATTTTTCCAGAAGTTTCCTATGCAAATACAGTGTCTTGGTCTCTTTCTCATTGCTGTGATACAAAGCTCGACACCCACAATTTAAAGGAGGAGAGATTTATTCAGGCTCCTGGGTACAGTCCATGGTGGGCTGGTTCTGAGGCACAAACAGCACAGCAGAGGGGCACCGCAAAGAAAGCTGCTCATGTCCTGTGTCACAGTGGCCAGGAAGCAGAGAATGAAGGGAGGAGCCAGGAGGGATACTGATCCTTCCAGGTCACACACAGTGACCCGCCTCTTCCGACCAGACTCTGTGCCCTAACAGCAAGTCTGCTATAGCGCCCCCATGATCCAATCACCTTGCAAAAAAAAAAGCAGCACCTCTAAATACATGAGGCCTAACACATAGGTATTAACCTAAACTCGAGCACGATGCAGGCTCATCTTTTACATGTAGCTCTGCCTCTTGCTTTTCGCCCACTGAGCTCTACCTCTTGCCCTCTGCATCACTTTTTAAAGGCTGCAGAGTTGCCCACTGGCAGAGGCCCCATTGTGTATTTGACCTGGTTCCTGCAAATGGATATCCAGGTTGTTCCTGTCTTTTGCAATGATGATGCTACAATAAATACTTTTGTTTTTTAAGTGTTGGTATCTTCACAGGAGTCTATAAATTCTAAGGTAGAAAATAGTTGGGTTAAAGGGTGCAGGAGCAGCATTTTTAATTTTGTTAGATGTCACCCAATTGTATGGAAAAGTCTTCTAATCTTCTAGAGAGATTAAAACATTCTCCTTCTATTGGTTGAGGGAGATGATCTGAAAAGTTTTAAAAACTCCTCCAGCTTCTTTTTAGGGAACTTGCATACACTTAAACATGCAAAAAGAGCAAAGCTTTAAGCAATGACTAGTGGTGTGTTTTTTTCTCTTGAGCAACAAAAGATGTTTAGATTTTGCCCTGCTGCAAACTGCCCTGCTGTCACCTGCACATGGAGGACCTGTGCCGATGTTGGTATTTGTCAATGCAGCCTCCTGGGGTGGGTGTCCGGGTGAGTGGGGACAGCATCAAGACACCTTCTCCAGTTGATGAATGCGTGGGCTCTGCCTGTCTTAGTGCACATGTGCCTCGCCAGCTTCTGCAGCTTGGAAGAGATCACCTGACAGTATCCCGGATCATTTCAAAAGTGGAGTTTTTATGGGGAACTTTAAAAGTGGGCATGAGTGAGTGTGTTTTAAGTGTGCGTGCTGCACACACATAGGCATGCTTACACGTCCTTCCGTTATTACAGACACTGGGGGAAAGAGGCCAGAGACCTCTGTTAGAGCTGACAATTATTTATGTCTGTAGATTTTATGTGAACTTGTTGGGACACCTAGTAAAAGCCATCTCAACCACTTATGATTGGCCTTTAGACCAAGGGATAAATGAAGAACAGGGGGAAACAATAAATAAACATTTCAAAGGGACACAATGAGCCCTTATGTTTGCTCCTGATGGGGAGCAAAGTTGACCAAGGCTCATAATCCACATTCTTCTTTGGCTTAAAGTAGATTTTCTGTCTTCTGAGGCCAAACAGTCCCAGCTACCACACAGGGTGGGGGAGTGGGTTTCTGAAAACTGTGCTATTAGAAATGAACATTGTGCTAAGGATCCTGGAATTCTAGAGGACCCTGAGTCATAATATCTGAACCTCCCCCTTTAGAAAATCAAAAAGGCCTTCTGTCCTTGGTGAACTTTAGATGACATATTCTCAACTATGCATGGCCAGTGAGCAGTATGAGCACTGGTTACAAAGTCCAACAGACCTGGGTTCAAATCCTGGTGCCACCAGTTACTAGCAAGTTACTTAGCATTCTGATCTCACAAAAAGGTGGATGTGTAATATAAAGCCTATCTTCATGAGAATTATGGCTTTCCTTATCATAGTTTGTGAAAATACATTTGTGGGATTCTTTGATTACTGTCTACAAAAAAGCAAGTCTATGCTGTTATTTATTTATTCCAAACTAAAGAATGCTTGGAAAACTGTAGGTGCTTAAAAATATTTGTCAGCAAGTATGCAAATAAATTATTAAAAGAGACTTCACAGGTATGTGCATGGTACATAACAGATAGGCATTTAATATGAGTTTCCTTTCCTTTTGGACCAGGGGTCAAAGACTCCCAGGCCCACACGGGCTAGGCAGGTCGTGAACTTGAGGTGAGCTGGTGGGATGTGGAGTCCTGTACATCCCCTCTAAATGGGGTAAACATGCTTAGTTTCAATCAATATTTGTTCCTTGAGAATGTGGTTAGAGTGGGAGGATCTTTCAAGAGAAGCGAGAAATGAGAATTTTTAGGCAAA
>RJWT010039119.1:0-12729 GCA_004365215.1 Cuniculus paca | reverse complement strand
TCTCTAAGTCAGGGTTTCTCAGCTGTGGCACGATTGATCTTTGGGGGCCAAATGCTTCTAGGTTCCCAGGAGATACACCGTGCTGTGTCAGATGCTGAGGGACACCCCGGTCCTCTACCTGCCTACCTGGTGCCAGCTTCTACCAAGTTGTGACAAATGAAATTATCTCCCATCATCGGCCAGTGTCTTTTGTCAGGCGAAATCTCCAGTGGCCTAAAATTAGATGTGGAGTCCAACTATTGGTGCACGGTACCAAAGCGACAGGTTTACATGTCTCAGTAGGCGCGCCGGCTCTAGGACTGGAGTGCAGGGAGACTGGTTAACCTTCTGGACTCACAACCCCGCCTTTGGGGTGATGAGCTGAACCCCAGCACCCCATTATCAGACTAAACTTCCCATCATACTCTTCTATGACATCTGGAACATTTTTTTTTTACTTTTAATAAACTGCACAATTTGTGCCATTTTTAGGAAGCGAATCCCAATTCTTTCAGACTCTTAAAGCCCTAGAATTTCCCTGGAAGACAGGTAAGATTTAAAAATTGGCTTGAAAATAACCAGCGAAGGCATCCTGAGCAGTCGCCGTTCTCAGCCCGGACGGGATTAGGCTGTGCGAGCCCGGTGGCCCAGAGGACACGACGCGTTCCCCGTGGTGGGCTGAGTGCCAGGCTGCACACCCACGCGGCGGCGCTTCCGTCGGCTGCTCCCTTTGGGGCGCATTCTGTTTATGGTGAGGGAAGCAGCAGGCCTTGCCCTGGAGATCTGCAACTAAGCCCTGGTGCTTGGTGGGAGCCTTAGACGACCGCAGCATGCTCACCTGTCGGTGCCCTCGACTCCCACACAAAGGCCCGGTGGCAGAGCGCGTGGCCACGCATTTGTCCCTCTGAACGCTGTGGTGGGCGACAGACCAAAGTGCTTCTAACCGTACTTCCTGCAGCTGTCCACGTTCTGGTGTGGCTCTCCCTGGAGGGCTGTCACCAGAGGTCCCCACCCCCAGGCTGGAAATCCTCCCCTCCCTGCACATGTCCCTCTGCCCCGCCCCAGAAATCAGTTGTGAACAGGGTCTGGCTAATTCTCTTAAAGGTGCCCAGGTGGGCTCAAACTTGGAATGCTCCTGCCTCAGCCTCCCAGAGTGCTGGAATTACAGGTGTGCACCACCACGCCCAGCTACACAGGGCCATTTTTAGCCTTGACCCCCATTGTAGAAGACCTGGGTGTGCTTTGGGTTTACTGAAGTTCAGTGGATGCAGCTTGTGGCTCAGATTAATTAGTTGATCAGGAAAAGTATTATGGGTTGTTGTGTGGGGCTTGGCATTGATTTTGCTCACTCTTGCCCCACAGCTAGCCAAAAAGATACGCGAGAAGTTCAACCGATACCTGGACGTGGTCAATCGCAACAAGCAAGTCGTGGAAGCGTCCTACACGGCGCACCTGACGTCACCGCTCACCGCGATCCAGGACTGCTGCACAATTCCACCAACCATGATGGAGTAAGGCCCCCGCCCCGCCGTCTGTGCCACCTGGAACCGCACTCACGCTTTACGTGCCGCGTACCTGTGCTTCGTAACTGCCAGTGCATAGTGCTCTTCCTGTCGGGGAAGATAAACCCTTCCCTTCTGCAGACAGGTCATCTTTAACTCGTCTCTCCCCTCCCCGCTCACCTGTTTTGTCACCGTGGAACTCAGGTCAGGGAGGGTCGGGCTGCTGTTTGGGTACTGAGTCTGCTAAGCCTGGAGAATTGCAGAGGTTTTGTTGTGAGTCAGCTCTTTTTTGTGGGGCTGGGGATTTTGTGGGGCTTTGGCACCAAGCAACAACCCCAGTCCTTAACTATGAGACAGGGTCTCATTAAGACACCAAGGTGCCCAGACTGGGCTCAAATTTTTGATCCTCCTGCCTCAGCCTCCTGGAGTGCTGGGATTATAGGCCTATGCCTCCATGCCCGACTGTAAGTCAGCTCTAAAGCCAAGAACACGATAGTTTCATGGATGTGAAACTTGCTTACTTTAAGGAAGTGCTTTTAATCTTTGAAAGAGTCACACAAATTCATGCTTCCTATTTAGAAGACATCATTAAAATTTCTGAAGAAATGCAGCCAGGTAGTATTAAAACAGTAAAATATATGCACATCAAAGGTATTTCTGTTTATTACCCGCAGTGTTTCTAGCTGGATGGCGCAAGGGCCGGTGATGCTGGAGATGGAGTGGGAGGAACAGTTACCTATGGAGACAAAGAACTGAATTTTCAGCTCGACTTGGTTGCTTCGTAGCCGTGTGTCCTTAGCCTCGTTATTCCATGTGTCGTTTTACACCGTTTACCATCAGTGTAGACAATCACCTATTTTACCAATTTTCTAGCGCTATTTAGAATAAGTAAAAGATGTTAACCTGCTTTTTCAAAAACCTCTGTGAGCATAAATGTGATTTGTGTGTGGACAGATTGGACTTAGGAAATGTCGAGGGCAGACTTCCAGGCACCTTCTCTCGGGCCGCGAGGCCCTGGACGCACACTGGCCGGCTCGGAGGTGAGCTTTGCTGTGCACGGGATGCCGGCGCGGTGCTGGCCAGCCCTGCGGACACTGAGGTTTCCTGCAGACCATGTCGTCAAGCCCTCCCTCTCTTCCTTCCCATTTCTTTTTTTTTTTTTTTGCGGCACCAGGGATTGAACTCACGACCTTGCGCTTGCTGGGCAGGCGCTTAGACCACTGAGCTAGATCCTCAGCCCTGTTTTTGAGACAGGGTCTCACTATGCCATTCAGGCTGGCCTTGAGCTCACTTTGTAGCCCAGGCTGGTCTTGAACTCACAACGATCCGCCTGTCTCAGCCTCCCGAGTGCTGGGATTACAGGCGTGAGCCACCATGCCCGGCCTTCCTTCCCATTTCATCAGCAGACGTCCCTGCTGCCTGTTGGCGTTCTTAATTTTGATGTCTTTATTTCATAAGACGAGGATAAACGAGGGGGCGTTCTGGGGAGATGGAAGTAGATCCTGTTCTTCTCTGTGTCTCCGAGTGGAGTTGAGAGCGGTTGCTCCCGTTCATGTAACGCCCAAGTCGGGAGCCGGGTGGGAATCGGCGTTGGCCCCGAGGCCCGGCCTGGGTGGCGCAGGGCTTCTGCCAGTTTCCGAGGCTTTGTGAACCCAGGGGACGGAACCGAGCGCCGATTCCGTGCCACGCCTCTGGGAGACCTGCGAAGCTTCCTGGATCCTGGACACCTGAGTCTCAGATCGGGTTGGAGTCCCGCTCTTCCAAGGGAGCTCTCAGCCAGGCGCCCACAGACCATGCGGTCCCGAGAAGCGCTGTGGGCCCACATTTCAGAAGAACTTGCATCTAGCCGTCCTCCACCGGCACTGACCGCAACAGCGTGCTCTCCACTCACTCTGCAGGGACTGGTGCTGCAGAGGAGGGGTGGGCAGAGGTTCCGGCTGCCAACTGTAATTCTCGTGCACGGCCACTGTTCCAGTCCTCCCTGCCAGTCCAGTTGTCCAGAGCCAGAACCGTGGGGATAGGGGTATCTTCATGATGGTGTGGATCCACATCCAAAAATCTGCAGGGCAGCTGGTAGACCAGACATCCCAAGAAGAGGTACCTTGTGCTGGAAGTACCCCATTGCTTAAAAGCTTCAGTGTTTGTTCCTCAACTGATTAGATAAGGCCCACCCAGTGATAGAGCTTATGTCATCTGCTGTGCACTAAATCCACAATGTGGGTGGTGACGTCCTCCCAAAAATGCCATCACAGAAACATCTAGAACAGTGTTTGACTGCATCGATGTGTACTACATCCCAGCCAAGTCCATGTATCAGATCAACCATCTGACCCTTAGAGAGAGGGTAGAGAATTGGACTGTGAGACCTAACATAGACGTTACATTTTTTATTTTTAATCTTCAGATTTAGACCAGGAGAATATGAGTCCTTACTCCTGAAACTTTCTGCTGTGTCCTCCAGTTCTGCTTCTCCTTAAAGAGTAAATGAGCAAGCCAGAAATGGAGGTGCACACCTGTCACCCCAGCACTCCAGAGGCTGAGGCCAGAGGATCACTGTGCGTTTAAGGCCAACCTGAACTAGAGAGCAAGACCCTGTCTCAACAAAAACAAAAACAAAAACAAAAGTAAATGAGCACTGGATGGGAGTCTGAATCTGAGGGATGAATATCTTGGGGCACTGAGTAAGTTTCTATTAGCAGTTCTGGTTCTGTGTGTATTGTTGATAGGATCTGAGTCAGAAATAAGTTACTGGAGAGTGTTTTTAATTTTAATTATTAACATACTGATCCATGATATTTAGATTCCTATATGAGGCATAATAGGAATTTATAGTAGATTTAAGAACACAGTTAGGTAGGCATGGTGGTACACGTCTATAATCCCAGTGCTCGGAATGGTAAGTCCCAGAATCCAGGAGGGAATCTGTTTTCCCCTTTTGAGAGTTGCATGAACGTGGGGACGGGCTATCACAACCTGCGGAAGTTGAGTCACTTCTGCCTTGCTTCACTGAAAACTTGGAAGAGATAGTTCAGCTGGGTATGGAAGAGAAGAGGCTGAGCGTGGGGGAAAGGAGAAGCACTCTGGTGGAGAGGAAGGTCTGCTGGAGAAACCCGAAGCCCAGGAGCGTGGGAGATGGAACAGGAAGTGGAAGAGCTGAGAAGCTGACCTGGGCACAGGCCCGGGGACCCCAGAGTGCCAGACCGCGAGACTCGACTGTTTCCTGCGGGCTTCGGGCCCTTGATGACGTAAAGGATAACTCTGTCTCCTCCCTTCCAGAGCCTGGAAAAGCAGCACCCGTAGACACTGTCCTGGTTGCTTGAATGAGGGAGTTACATTTTGCTTTGTTTTGAGACTGCAGATTGAACCCAGAGCCTTTGCACTGAGCTCTGTCCCCAGCCATTTGTTTTTCTTATCCTCGGCCTTTAAAGTTGTGTTTTTTTTTTTTGTTTTTTTTTTTTTTTTGCTTCATGGTCTCACTAAGTCACCGAATTGCCCAGGCTGGGCTTGAGCTCAGATTCTCCTGCTTCAGCCTCCTAGAGTGCTGAGACTACAAGCGTGCACCCCCATGCATGGCTAGTTTAAGGTTTCTGAGAAACGGAGTGAAAAGCTGAGACATGAAATTAGGGGTTTTTTCCTCGCCAACCGTGTGGTGTGAGGAAGACCTAGTCTGAGTTTCCTTACACAGGTGTGAAACGAGAGGAAACGAATTAGCTGTTGCCTCCGCCCCTCTCTGGCTTTAGCGGGGCAGAATCGGTGACTGAAGTTGCCTCTGGGAGCTGCGGGCTTTGTGCGCCAGGCCCAAGCACCTCACAGCTTGTGCCCTTCACCCCTGGGGTCCCGCCACTTCCAGTTTCCTGTCCGACACCTGCAGCGTCGGGTCCCCGGACTGTCGGCCAGTGGAGCCAGCACTGGGCTGCACGCTGACCTTGCTATAGGGCTTGAGTCCCAGGAGTGAGGCCAGGGTCCCCAAGTTCCTGCACCTCCAGGGGAAACAGCCGTGCCATCGAGCACGTCCGAGTCTGGCTCTGGCAGCCGCCCCTTTGCTCTGGGCGTCCTCACTCCAGGTCGTGAGCTCTGGCAGGAAACTGCAGTCGATCTTGACTCAGGATCTCGGTTACCAGTTGCACGGCTAAGTTTCTGACACGCAGAGTGAATTTTATGATACAGTGATGCCCTCGTCAAACCGCTCCAAACTCGAGCTCTCCACTGAACGAACAGCAAAGTTCCAGAAAGGTCTGCATGGTGTTTGTAACTTTGCTCGGTCGTCGAACCCAAAGTCGGACCTGAAACCTGTACGGGCTGAGAGTGAGTCATGAGTCGCGTCTCCCTGTGGACCCGGAGTGACAAGGCTGCAGTCTAAGTGCTTGATTTGAGTGAAACGTGGTGACCACAGCTCCAAGAAGGCTTCTGATGCCGGCAGTGGAGCTGAGAGGGAAACAGTGAGAACTGCGGCCAAGTCGGAGAAAGAAGGCACCGCGAACTTTGCTAAAGTCCTGGAGGAATGAATTTATGCCGTGTAATTTTGGGGCCTCAGAACCAGTTGTTTGGCTTTCCATTATTTTGTGTGGGAAAAGCACGTGCAGTCCTGGAACTTTTCCTTGTTTGAACCAGAATTTGGAAGGAACTGAGTTCAAGGAGGAGGCATCACCGTACGCAAAACTGACAACCTCTGCGTGGGACGTTTTCCACGCGCTCGCCTGGTTCAGATTCAGGGTTGTGAGCGTGCAGGGTATCACGATGGACAGAGCCTGTGTCTTCTGGAGCCCCCCAGGGTGCCAGTCAGGTAAACTGAGGCAGAGTGGGGCAGGGGCATGACAGCTAAGTCTGTCTTTTAGAGGAGCTTCTGACGAGGCCTCTGGACATGGGAGTCACTGGGAGAGCAGCGGTAGGGAGGCCTCGAGAAGGGAGCTCTGCAGATCCAGCTGAGAAAACCAGCTGGGCCCCGGTGCAGAACTGTCTGCCCAGCACTCAGAAGGCTGAGGCAGGAAGATTTCGGATTGGAACCTGACATAGATAACTTAGTGATTTCGGAAGAGCCTGTCTAAAAATAAAAAATAAGGCTGGTGTTGTAGCTCAGGGCAAAGACTCACTCAATCCCCAGGACAGCTAAATAAGTAAATAAAAATGAATAAAATAGAGGTGTCCTTTTGGCCTCGTGACTCCTGATCTTTGGTTCTGCCCGTGTCCACAAGGCTGGGTAGCCTGACAAGCTTGGTCCTTGACAACTCAGCTTAGTTTTCTCTCAAGCTGTTTCTTACCCCAGAAAGATGTTTTGTTTGTCCCCAAAGCTCTGCACGGCAGATTTCGCTCTCAGCTCATTCTCCTGCCCCCACCTCCTCAGTCCCTTTAACAAGCATCACCCCTGCAGGCAAGCAGAACGCTCCACACCAGTCTTGGTGGATATTGGCACTAGAAGGGCTGGAGTTGGAGTCAAAACCCAAGGAAGACTGTGGGACACTTTGTACGCTGAAAACCTACTCAGTTACTCTATTGAATTGATAGTAAAAGAGTTTGCATACGTTTCTGTCTCAGTGAAATACTGCACTAGGCTATGACATACGCAAACATTAATTCACTGACATGAGGTCCTCCTGCAGCTTCTGAGCCAGCTGGACGGGAGGCTCGGTGCCTACTGCTTACCCATCCGTGCCTGCCACGTCCTGGATGGGGGAGGGGTTGTAGTCAGGGTTTACAGGGGAATGGATTGAATACAGGATTATATTGTAATACCCAAAATGTGAAAATGCAGCAGATCTTTCCACATACTAGAAATCCAAAGAATCCAGCTGAGGACCTGGATCCCACGGCAGTGTCCTGCACGAGTCCAGCTGAAGACCTAGAGCCCACAACAGTGCCTCATGCAAGTCTGTACCAAGGATCTGCCCTGGGAAGACCCCAAGGTCAGTGGTGGAAGCCAGAAAGTCTGCACCAGCGGGGTGAAGGATCTGTGCCTGCAGACTATCTAAGTAAGGACCAGGGCTCCCCTGAAAAATCCCGCAGCCATCCCCAGTGACAGTGAGGACCTGAGCTCCTCCGACGATGAGAATAGCCGAGTTCATATCAGGAAAACCAGTGTGACAGCTCCTCCTGGAGATTAAACGGCACCGTCTTCCCCTCCAGTTCTCCTTTTATGCTGTTGACAACAACCCTCAGGTGGGCCTTCTGCATCCAGCACCACGCTGACTCAGTTCAGCTGGGTGTCGCAAAGTGTTCGCTAACCCACCAAAGGTCACCTCAGGTCCTGGCTGGGCTTGCAAGGCAGGGCTTGGAGTCCAGCCCGGTATCCTGACTGCGAATGAGTTTCTCTTTTAATGATGAATTCTTTGACGGGAAGTGAAATGGAATGGCCCACGCACCGTGGGAAAGCTGCAGCCCTCCCGAGGCTCTGAGTCAACTGGACGTAAAGCTCCTGTGGTCGGCGTGGTTTCCGCCTCTGTGAAAAGGCTTGCTCTAGTAGCATTTGTGCCACTTCCTCTGCGTGCGTGCGTGCGTGCGTGCACAGATAGCTTTGGGACCATTGCAGAACATCCTGACAGCCAGAGACCTGCCTCGCTGCTTGCTTCTTTTATGGATTTTAGGCAGAGTTGTTTTTGTGATTCTTCCTTTCCTGACCTGTCCTGTCCTGTCCTGTCCTGTCCTGTCCTTCCCAGGAATCAAACTCAGGACTTTGTGCTTAGCAGTCAGGCACTTGTGCCACTGAGCTATAGCCCCAGCCCAATTTTCTTTCTTTTTAATACCCAGTTTCTCAAGGAAACCAGCCAGTGGACTGCACCAGCTTTAGGAAACAGACCTCACCTTCACTGAGCACTGAAGACCTTCCCTGAAGCTTCTTCTCTGTGTGCTTCGGCTAAAATAAACAGCACAGCCTCTCCAGAGAATGCAGAGACTGCAAGGCGAGCAGTGTGTGACACCCCTGGGGTGCGGCTCCTCCTCCGGTGCGGCCTGCTCCTTACCTGGCAGTCAGTGACCACTTTGCACGCTGTGATTGCTGACCCTGGGGGTCGTGCCTGCCTGCCTGCCTTCAGCAGGAAGCACCAAGCTCTTCCCAGTCGCTGTGCCCAAGGCCCTGCGGATAAATGGTGAAGGATCTCTCCCTTTGTGTCCTCCATGCCACACAGAAGGACCTCAATCCGTGGCTGCACAGTGTGTGGTCGTCACGAGAGGCGCTATAGGACTGTCACTGTTCCCCGCCTCGATTTCCCCTTTCTTGTCCCAGGTACCCTTTCTTCCATCTGTGCCCGCTCTCCAGTCCACTGTGGTTTCAGCCCACTTCCGGTCCCATGCGTCTCCCTGTCTGCAGCTTCCCGAGCTCTTGTGGGAGGCTGGGGAAAGGGGACGACGCCCTTCACCCCGAAAGCCTTCCAAGTCGTCTCACACCGCCCTTGTTTCCAGCCAGCCCAGGCACTGCAGCCCTGAAGGTTTAATCCCTATTGCTGATAAGAGCAAAAGAATGTGACTCACCCGTCTCACCCGTCCCCGCAGAGCTGCAAGAAAACCGTTTCTCAGCCGCGATGCCCATTATTTGACACTTTTCAGCTCGGCTGTTCCTTTAGCTGTCCACGTGGGTAAACGCCGGGCAGCCGAGAGTGGGGCGTCGCCGACCTTATAAAAGCAGTCCCCCTCTTGTCCCTCTCCTCCACTGTTCAAACAGTGTAAATATTTGCCAGGGCAGATGTTTGATTTTTATCTTAGCTCTTCCTTTGTTTAACTTTATTCTCACGGGTGGGTAAGTGGAAGATAAGGGGTTCTTGTTTAATGCTTTTCAACTGGTGTTGCTCAAATATTTGGAGAGCAGAGCCTCCTGGGCCGGGGGAGCAGGCGGGAACTGGTTGGAGGGAGGTGGAGAGATGGGCCCTGGCCCTGTCTTATCACCGGAGCCAGGCGGCCGTGCCAGGGCCCGGTGTTACTCCCAGGGCACGGTGGGGAGCCGCGCCTCACTGCGAGCCTCTCCCCCTTCATCCGCCCTAATCCCAGGTGTTGCTCTCAGAAGAAAGGATCTGTTTTTCTAACCTTCCGCACTTGCCTGTGCATTTCAGCAGTGATTAAAAACAAGCAAACAAGCCCAAAACACCGCCTGCCCGGGAGCTGCCGCAGGCCGCGTGGGCCTCAAATCGAATCCGCACCCAGCAATCGCTTTAAGCCTTGCTCTTCCACAAAATCCGAGGGGATTTGCTTTTTAAATCTTTGCCTTAAAAACACATCCATGAACAATACCGAGTTTCACCGCGCCTGGGAGCCCACGCCGGGGCGGGACTTTTGTGTTATAAACTGGGCAGGCTTCCCTGGAAATGTTTAGGAAAACCCAGTCACCTTCCCTCGGAAATTAAACAAAGACCAAGGCCGAGACTCAGGAAGAGGAAAACGCGACAGGTCTGCGTGTGTCTCTCTCCTGTCTTCTTTCTAAACCGGACTCCGCCAAGCGGTTGATTTATGAATCGGGGCTGAATGAAATCCAATTGGAACTCACTTGAACACCGGTTTGATGTAAGATTCAAAGCTTCTGCAAATTTATTTTATCTTCTCCATTTGCTGATCTCCCGCTTGTAAATCCTGTTGAAGGAGACTAAAAATGACTGCGGTCTGATGGGAATTCGATGTCTGAAGTTCAAAGCTGCTCATACATCAGAGCGCGCGTCAATCACGCCCGTCCGTCTCGGGAGGCAGGCGGGGCGGGCGCTGCTCCCCGGGCAGAGATCAAAGTGGGCGTCGCTGCTGTGTCCTCCCTCGGGACGCTGTTTCCATCAGTCGTTCATGAAAGCAAATCCAGAAGGAAGGGGTTTTCTGTCCCTCCTAAGGGGGTAGCAGAGAAGGAGTTATTTCTCTTCAGACACTGGTTTTATCTTATGAAAATAAGTATAGAACGCAGTTTTAATCCAGTATCTCCATTTTTTAAGAGTCAAGGTCTAAAGGAGATATCGATAGGGTTTTTTTCTGTTATCTTGACTTTTTTCAAGCACAAGTGTAAAGCAAGCCGAATGTCTTGAAGTGAATTATTGCCCTCTCGTTTCATAAGCAATGTAGAAGTGCGACAATGCTGCAGCTTCTCACGGACTGGAATTATCAAAATTCACCAGCAGCAAATTCATTTCTCACCGTGGCATCGTTTGGGAACCCCGAGTGTAAATGATCAGTTTTTGTAATGTCACCCTTGTCGTGCTGCTTTTTGTATATGGCTCTTCTCAAAGGCACAGGTGCACACAGTGCCGCCATGCCTTGGAAGGGGCCGGGGTGGCAGCAGCAGGAAGGCGGCTGACCTTGACGGCTGACCTTGGCGTGCTGCACTCCGGTGTCCTAGTCCCTTAGTGCCCAGAGCCCTGGTGGCCACAGAGATGAGCTGAGACATGGTGGCCTTCTCCTTCTCCTGTCGCCTTTGCTTCTCACAGTCCGGTAGCCACCGTCCTGCCCTGTGTCCCTGGCCCTGGGGATCCCTGCTTCATTGCCTGGCTGCATCGTGGCTGCCATGGGGTGCAGGACCCGGACCCCTGGGAGATGAAGCCGCTGCTCCACGAGGCGGAAGGGCAGTCATTACTGTCAGCCAGCCGGAAGTCACAGCACACCCCACTTCCCCGCGAGGCGCCAGCCCTGGAGCCGACTCAAGCTTCCCAGAAGCCCAGCAGCCCGCAGAGGACTGCAGCCACTCGAGGGTGGCCGGTGGCCGAGGTCCTGGTTCGGGTGCCACTCCTGCCACTCCTGAGCCGCTCTGGTGGCTTCTTCCTCAGGCGTCACTCAGGAAGCAAGGGACAGTGTGATTCTCACTTGCCTCTCTCAGGGCCCTGACTCGCTGTGTGATTCTCGCTGTCACTTTTCCGTACCGTGAAGTGGGTATGGGAGGGACCCCCGAGATGCACAGCACAGGCAGCTATGGGCTGCAGAGAACCCCAGTTCCAGCAGTCTCAGGATTCAAATTCGAGAGCCCCAGGACCTGAGCTCAGCGCGGAGCCATCCTGCGGTTTTACCGCCAAGGGAACCTGCGTGTCGGGCTGGGACCGCGTTCCCATCCCATTCCTCCGAGCCCACCGAAGCCAGATTCCTGGTCCCTACCCCAAACTCACATTTTAAAGCAGGCTGTCTCACGGTGGATCCCAGGAACCCCTGTTCCAGAACACTGCCCAGCCGAGTCACAGTCCTCACCTCCGTCCGGACCTGGCTGGGCAGCATGGGCGTCTGTGGAAGATGGGTCAGCACAGCACCAGCTTTGGACAACAGCAACGCTATGCCTGGTGCCCGTAGTGGCAGGAAGACCAAGGAGACACAGCGCTAGCTCCGCAGAACCCGTGGTTGGTCCGAAAGACACAAAATGCCACGTGAAGCACACGACCAGGGCCATGCCGCGTGGCCGAGCAGATGAAGCCATGGGTGAGCGGAGACGCCCGCTCCGGACGTGCCCTGCCCAGCCACTCACCGGTGCTGCACGCAGAGCTGTCAGTAGATTGGTTCAGTGTCTCGGTCACACTGGCCACTTTTCAAATGCCCAGTGGGCTGCTTCCCCAGACACTGTGGACATCACCTGTGCTTGTCCTCTCGGGGTGGACCTTGGGCTGGACCAGCCAATCCTGGCCAGTCACATGGGGCCTTCCAAGTCTTCTCTGGCCACTCCCCCAGGTCAGCGGCGGCACTGGACCTCCCAGCCACCAAACCTAAAATAGGTGTCACCAGCCACTTGGTCCAAGCTCCTGAGGGACTAGACATGGCACAAGGGTGGGGCGACAGCCCCTCCGCCGTGCCCAGCTGTGGGGTCCCGCAGCAGGCTGCTCATCTGGACGCCTCGGGCAGGTGCCAGGAAGGGTGGCGACATCGGTGAGCAGCTGTCTCGTGGGACTGGGTGGAGTTGCTGATTCGATTCTGCACCCACAGAGGGGCCCACGGGCTGCTGGACTCCAGCTCCCGCTGGAGCAAACCACTGAGCCCTTCCGTTGGATCTGACCCAGCCCTGTGCATCCTCACTTGACTCTGTTTCCCCTTCTCACCTCCTCGGAGAGGCAACCAGGAATGATCAAGCGGACCTTGGTCTCAGGATCTGTTCCTTGGCCATGTGTGTGGGCGTTCATTAAGGACCCCTGAGCTGTGTGCTCTATCAGAGTCTCAAAACCATGGCGTCATACTGAGTTTGTCTCTTAGAAACTTCCAGAGTCTTCTCAGCATCTGAAACCCTACAGCAGGGTGTGTGTAGGACTCTGAGCTGACTTGAAAATAAAGTGCAGTACCTTTTTTTATTTCTTTTTTTTAACATAAGGAAATTGATGCTCAG
>RJWT010039118.1:0-12728 GCA_004365215.1 Cuniculus paca | reverse complement strand
AAAAAAAAAAAAAAAAAAAGAGGTGAGCAGAAAGACAAGAAAGTCAGTATTTGCTTGATGTACATGTTTGGTGGGTGAATGTATTACCAAACAACCAACCTTACAAAAAAAATACAAGAAGGAAACTAAGTTAAAGCAGAACCGTAGAAGTTAAGATGCTAGACTAAGAAACCTTATAAACTTTTTAATAGAATAACTTGTGATAAAAGTTTAGAGATGTTTATTGATATTCACAGGCCAGTACACATAGTTTAGTACATGACATGTCAAAAATTAGAAAACCAAAACAATTTTAAATCTTTTTTTAGAAAATATGGTTAGATACATCTTAGTTGAGAATTCTCAAATATTTTTACTTGAGGATCCCTTTTACTCTGAGCCTTTGTTTGTATATGTTTTATCTATTCATATTTATTATAAGTTAAAATGGTGAAAGCTATAAAATAATTTAGTACATTTTAAAAGAACACCATATATTAACATAAATAACATTTTATGAAAATAACTATTTTCAAAAAATATATAGTAAGATGGCTTTAGTCTGCATTTTTGCAACTAATATAGGAAAGACAGCTAGATTCTACTACCACATTCATTGTGCTGTAAAATGTTGTTTGGTTAATGCATATTGAAGAAAATCAAATATCTAATCTCACATACATAAATAATGAAACAATTTAAGCCTTCAGGATTTTATTCTGACATGACACCAAAACTCAACAAGTGAAGGTTTGTTAAATCATGCCTATAATGTGGGATCTAAGACCCCATCAATGAATATTTTACATTTTGTTACATTAAAACCCTCTGGTCTGCCTGGATCCTTGAACAGATCTTTCACTCATACTTTAAAACACCAATGTTGGTCATTTTGAGAGTAAAATATTCATTGAGAAGTTTCTAGTCGATACACTTTTCATTACATATATCAAAGCACCTCATTAATTAATATTGCCACTGATATTTCAATGTCAATGTTGGAAAGCTATGAAGCTTATAGTGGTAGATAACAAGTTTTCCAAAATTCTGTCGTTTGAAAGAAAATGAATGAATGAAGCATGGGACAGTCACACAAGGGAATGTTATATGGTACCCAAAATGAATGAATTATAGCATCTTTGCTAACACAACATGTACATCAGCTGAGCATCTCCAATCCAAAAATTTGAAATCTAAAATACTCTGAAATCTGAAATATTCTGTGCATTTTAGGTTTCCAGATTAGGTGTTCGCAAGTATAAAGTCCTTGGAAATATTCCTAAATTCAAAAAACTTTCAAATTGCAGTCCCAAGATTTCAAGCAGGAGAAAAATAAATGAATAATATGTATATATTTCATATATACACATCTGTCAAATATATGATCTATACCATATATATCAAATATATATCAAATTTTATATGTATTTATATGTCAGTATGACATATGCAAAAATCACTAAAAAACTAGTTTTAAAATCAAAATTTCTTGCTTATACATATCACACACACAAAAACTTTTCAGAATACATATGGATGTTATAAAATCTTATTAAACAGGAAAGCAAAGACTGAAGGAAAGAGGGTTGAGGTTCAGTGGGATGAAGGCAGCCAGAAGCACGGCCCGGGATGATGAAGGACTGGTTAGCTACACATGGCTGCTTTTTGTCAAGGACTGAATTCTTTCAGTTGTTGAGTTTTAAGGAACACCATTAACCCTAAGAATAACAAAATTCATTTTTTAAAAAAGTGAACTTTGCTTCAGGGTTGCACAAGACTGTACCATGAATCAAGAAACATTAATTTTTCCACATTTGTGACCCAAAGAGTTTTTTAAATCTACATATTTTACGTATTGTACTCACAGGACATGACAATTCAGATACGAACATATTTTTAAAACACTAGAGGTCTTGGACAATGATCACTTGATAATTTAAAAAATTTAGTCCCTAATCTTACAACTGTATAAATAAATTCATCCATAAATATAATAAATATTCGTTGAGCTTCTACTATCTGGCAGGCACTACTTTGTTTCTATTAACATAGCAATAAACATGAGAAATTATTTCTCTTCTCATAAAGCTTACCTGGGGAGGGGTGGATGAATGGGGAGAGGAGAGGAAATAAGTTGAAAAATAATATTTAAGGGTATGGCTGTGGTGGATGCTGAGAAAGAGGAAAGGTTTCTGAGAAGGTGACACCGCATTAGGCAGCCACAAAGGTGCCCCAGATAGCACTCACAGGCTGAGGATAAGACTCCAAGTACTTCTGCCCCAGAGGGTTTGCTGCAAAACTTTATCAACTTCAACCCCACCACAGTACAGTATAAAAGCAAATTCGCTTAGGTATTCCTGTCCCTCCTCTACAGTGCTTCACAAAATGTAGGTGGGCAACCTCACAGACCCTGCTTAGATCCCCATCTGTATACAAGGGCCCAGAGACTGTGATTTATTGGGATAGAGGAAAAACATTCATCTGGCCAGAGTTCTGCCAGGCACTGGATAACAGAAAGGATCAAGAGGATAGCTAGAATGTTAAGCCTTTGGTTTATTTTGAACTTTTGTTCATTAGACCAAAAACATGTAAGTAGTGCCACAATCTATGTCTACAACAAATATTTGCTTACTTGCCTAAAGCACCAAGTATCTGCTGCCCTTTTTCCACATCCTCCACCCCCCATACATACAAACACACCTGCACTTCTTCCAGAAGCCAGCCGTGTCAGTAAGAGTCAAGAGATAGAAGAACTCGCTGGCAGTTTTACTGCTACAGCTTAGACAAACTCGTAAGTAGCAGGGAGAGGCTGTTCTTGTCCACCAGAAGAGCAGTGCTGGCTGCCCTGGCTAAGGAACTGAGGGACACAGTCAGTGATAGTCACTCCAATGTTCTTCTGCTAAGCTTCTGCCAGTCACTAACTTGAGGGTAGTGTGAAGCCAAGGTAAGAACACACAGGTTAGATGATACAGAGACCAGGGGCTTGCAGGATTTGAAAACCACAGTTCTCTAGTTACCTGCTTGGGGAACTTGTTCAACCCACTGTGCTCTCCTCATCTGCTTCCTGTAAAAAATGCTTTAGGTCATTCCCCAAAAATTTACACAACACCTACTATGAGTCACTCGCTGGACCAGGTGAAAATATAAAGCTCTCCCCCCATACAGTACAATAGACAAGCTATTAGAAACAATTATTTTTTTTAAGACCATAATACTTAAGGCTTTAAAATAGAATAACCTGAACTCAACTCTGGGTTCTACCACACAGTAGGTTTGATGCCTTGGACAATTTACTTAAATGCTCTAACTGGTTTCTTGAACTATAAAATAGGATTACTTCTATCTTGTGAGGACTGCTTGAGGATTTAAAAATTCATACCTGTAATTCACTCATTTTCATTGTTATGAAACAATTTCACTGGATAAGTAATGATTCTTTTTTCACTCATTCTGCTAATATTCATTTCTGGTATTACAAACAGCACTTCAATAAGCATTCTTATACATATTTCCTGGTATACATCAGCAAGAGTTTTCCAGGGCATATATCTAAAAGTTACATTGCTTGCAACCGTGCATCTATACCAAGTATCTCCAAGTCATTTTCCAAAGGGATGAACTTTAGAAACAATTCTGAGTAGCTAAGATTCTGAGTAGATGATACATAGCATGGACCATTTTTACAGAGGAATGCATGTATATACAGTATTGATTAAAGTCATTTTTTAAAAAAGAAAGGAAACTACGAAGTCCAGGACAGGATTACTTCTGGGTGAAGGAAAGCAGGCAGCCCAGGTAGGGGCAATAATGACACCAAAAATGCTGGCAGGATTTTCCCTCTCAGGTTGATGTGGAGCTCATCTGTTGTGCTTTAGTTTCTATTATAGAATGCCTTTCCAAAGTATGAAACATTCCACTGAAATGAAAAGCTATGTTTAAAAGCAATTAGCACTGGCTGTGTATGAAGCAAGGTAAAGTTTCCAGTGAATGGTAACTATTGCTACAGAAGGTTCTGAGCTCATAGTGAGGCATGACTAACTTGGCTGCTGTGGTGAAAAATATTGGGTCCTCACTATGGAGAACTGCAGGGGACCTAGAACTTCAGAAATCAGAGATGCTTAGGGAAAAGAAGGAGTTGAGGCTTCCGGGTTGGCAGAACACCAGGCTGAGCTCTAAGTGGGCACAGATGGTGCAAGGGCTCTTCACTACCCATTCCCCAGCATCAAGGATACTGCCCCATAATGTGTCCAAAGAATATTTGAAAGATGAAAGAAAATTTTTGTTTCATAAATGATAGTTTAAAATGTTTCAAATAAAGATCACTTTGGTTTAAAAGAGAAAGTAGAAACAAGAAGATGGTCAAGAATAGAATAACTGACACATTATTTCAAAGCTGGGAAAAGAGCCTCCAGAGGTGATTCTCAGAAAGGATTGTTACCTGACACTGGTTATCTTATGCATTGAGCTCAAGACCCTTCCCTAAAAACTTACTGTTGTATACATCTACAAGACAGAACATGTATCCCCAAGTATGTATACATTTACTTTGTTTCCTTTTACCTAATAATTTAAAAAATAAGTTGTAGGCATTACGACCCTTTTATTGCTTGATACTTGCATACACTCTGAATATTCTCCTCCTTAATCACACAATTAATATTTCTAGAAAGATTAATATTAGTTCAGTAATATCACCTACTGTACAGAATGTATTCTGATTTATACAACCTTCCCCAAAACAATTTCTATACCTACTCTCCGCAAACAACAAATCATAACTCATTCATTTCCCTTTGGCCTTTTTAAATCTGGGACTGTCCCTTCCCGTCTGATCTTGTTCAGTGTGTTTTTCATTACATTGATATTTTTTTAAAGTCTAGTCTAGCTGTTTTCTGATTTTGTCTGATCGTTCATCCATGATTGGCTGAAACAGCACTGCACAAGTATGCCGTAGACCTCTGACGGCATCATAACGGGAGGCACAAAATCTTGAATCATCCCATTTTTGGTAAGCTTGACAATGCAGTGACCACCAGAAATAACCACTGCAGAGGCATAATTTTTGTCCTTATTATCCTAACAGATATGAGGGTCTGTGTTCAACTACAAGTCCCAGTGTACCCACAAATGCTCGCTCAAGGGTTCTGAAGACCACTGCTTGAGTTAGATGTAACACTGAAGTCACAAGATTGTAACTTCCCAATTCTATCACCCCTTCTACCTTTACCAGCAGGCATTCTTCTGTGAAAAAGTTTTTCCCTTTTTCATCCTTCCTTTTTAAGATCTGAATGTTTAACATCACCATAAACTCTTGAATTTTGTTCTCCAAGGTACTTCTAACTATCAATGTTGTTCTTGTGGAAGCCTAACTGTGCCAAGTTTGGAAGAACCTTCTAGTGAGCTCCCTCCTTTACTTTCACTATTTTTCTTCTGGTCTGAACATTTCCTTGCTTTCTACCCACAGATGTCTCACCTGACCTTACACTTTTCCCATGCCCAATTTGAAATCAGTTGTTTGTCTAAAAAGTCCTCATTCCTTTTAGTGTGCAACAATACTTAGAAAAAAGATCAGCTCATTGACATTGGGGTATCACTACTTCACCATGTGCAGAGGGTTCCTTCTTTTGTCAATTAAGGATGGAAAAGGTTTACAGAACAAGCCCTTTCAAGTATCAAGTTTAAAGCTAATGGGATATTATGGCTTCTGAACCTACTGATTTTTTTTGTACTCCATTACAAGTTAAGATGAAGGACTCTGAACAAGTTTATATCTTGAAAGTAGCCTTCAGACAGAGATCAATACCAATAATGCAAAAGAGAAAAAGCAGTAATGTAAGGAGAAAGATCAGAAGGAAACGAATGTAGGTCAGATCCAACCCAACTCCAACACACATTAAATCATGGAGTAAAACAAAACTGGTCCTGAGTAGTCTCACAAGGGTCAAAGAAGGCATGAGCATGGAACCATAGAGTCGGATACAAACAAAAATGTGTGCTTTTTATTATCAGAAACTTTTATATATAGGCACTATACCTGACACAATAGTGTAATGATATCTAATAGCTCCCCTGGTACACAATAAAACATGTGACTATTTTCTTAAAGTATACCTGACTGATCCTATTGAAATTCCCTGGGAAGGTGAAATAATTGCAAATGGAATGATCTAAAAAGGACACATGCATTCAATAACGAATCTCCATTTGTGAGCTGCAATTAGTAAACATCTCTGATTTCAAATGTACCCTGAATACCACCTTTGAGGTGCATAAAAATTCATCTTTGACATTTAAGGTGTACCAATTTTGAGAAAAACAGTTGTTCCACTGCAGAATACTGTGTTTAGTAAAATACAAATTCATTTAAAATTATTCAATTCTCAAATAATAGTCACAGTATATTTTATAACAATTAAAGGTTATGATCCCTCCAATAGGGATCAATACACAGAGCAAGGAGAAAATACAAAACAACTTTAGGCTAAAAGTATATATAAATCACTTCTGTACAATATTTCCACTCCCATTGAAAGTCTAGTATATTTATACCGTTTTTTTGTTTGTTTGATTTTTGGCTATGTAATCCTGAATCTTAAACTAACATGGGTGGTTACTATTTAGTTAAGGCATGAAATGGAAACTTGTTCTCCATTTCTACAGCAAAGGGACAGCCACTAGTGACTTAAACCCCAGTACTGCTTGACAAACAGAAATGCAAACACTATCTCAGTGAGGCAAAGAGGTCAGAGATTCATTTCCTTGCCTGGCCCCGGGGAATCAAGCCCCATATTCCCAAACAATGCTGTAAAAGAACAGGCTGGAGAAAAAAAATTGAGAACCCAGGCCGATCAACCTACTTTCAGAGCAAAACAGCAAATCAGTTTCCAAAATTCTGAAGGCAGAAGTTACTTAGAGCTTTCTGCCATTCTCACAGGCTACATGGATTGCTGAATAAGAGCATGAAACACTGGATTTTACTCAGGCCCTTCACTGTTGAATACCACTTCCTGTGATCATAAGACGCAATGCTCCCACCTTGCCTCCCCCTCCAGGGAAAGTGGGCCACACAGCCAAGGAGACTCAGAGAGCACTGTGCAAAGGATCTCCTGTGCCTACCACAACCCTGTGCTGCAGTGCAGAAGAGCATCAGTCTAAACAGCACTGTGCAGAGGGAAGGTGTGCGGAAGCCTCACTCAGGCGAGCTCTGGAGACAGAGTCCCAGAGGCATTGGCTTATTTTGTTGAAAACTGAGGTGCTACCTATAACCGCAACGTTCCACTGAGTACAAGAAACAGGAACCCTACAAGGTATCTTCTACCCTCTCATTTTAGAGACGTAAAAACTGACACCCAGAGACATTTAGCATCACAACAGTAAAGCTATTAAGAATTTGAGCCATACTTCTAACAAAGCTCACTACATCAGACTGTACGTTTTTAATCCCACTGTCTGCCCACTATTCCAATACAGCAGTAAATAAAGTCCACTTCATATTCCTAGACCCTAGCATATAGACTCCTTATTACTGATTACTCAATAAAGTTAAGATTTTATGCCAATAAAAGAGCTAAATTCTCTTTCGGTAATCAGAATGAGATCAAATACACCTATTATTTAAGGCCCTACTCCAGTGGTTCTAAACTTGAGAACAGAAAATGTCTGAAGACGGCCATGGAGTGCTACTGGCACCTAGTGGACAGAGGCCAGGGGAGCTGCTAAACAAGCAATGCTGCAAAAACAGCACACTTAACAGGAACTGGAGACAGAAGCAATGTCAACAGCACCAAGTAGAAAAAACTATTCCAAAGATCACAGGTGAAAATTTACCAAGATCTACTATGAGTCTCCAGATGTAGTTCCTAGGCAGAGGCTAGTAAAGCATGGCCATCTTCCCTGCCTCCAAAATTGAGCACTCAGAAGACTCCAGGACCATGCTTCAGGGGGCAGATGTACCCGTGCCACACCTTTCCCTTCTACTTGCATCATCACAAGATGGTGAAAACAGGTTCTGGGTGAGCTGGATGTGCTGCAAGTCCTGCTAAGAGTGCTTCCAGGGAGGTGGTTAGATAGCTTTGAATATCACCAGTCTGTTATCCATACCAGTGCACCCTCATGCTCACATATAATTGAAGGGCTCTTGAATTCTGTGCATAGCAGAAATGCAGAAGTTTCATAACCCAGAGTTTTCGAGCTTGGAACAGACAATCAGAAGGCAGTCAAGGGAGAAAGGTAGAAGTGGAAGTTCTCAGATGTTTGCAACTCAGCCGAAAAAGAGTATGCAGATATTTCTAATGTAAGAACAAATTAGCACAGCCCCTCAAAGTATGTGTCTGTGACATCCAATCATAAGTCACAGTAATACATATATCACTGACCTAGAGTCTGACAAAGGGGAAGTCCATGGAGTTAAGGGGATCAAGTTAAGTGTGATTAAGACTTCACATCTGTGGCCAGTCAAAACTGCCCACTATTCCAACACAGGTAAGAAGCAGCAGTCAGCAAAGTCCAACTCATGCCAGGGGCCCCGGGGAACCTCGGTCTCCCACTTCCGCAAAGACTGAGCAAATACTCCTACTGGTTTTAATGGCTATTATGAACACAGTAGTCTAAGTCTGTATATCTACTTGGGTGTCAGCATTGAAGACAGAAAGCTAAATCAAAGTCAAACATACATCTATTTTAAACACCTTTAGAAACTGTTAAAAAAAAAAAAAGGTTCTCTATGCAGTGGCACTCAGACGGTAACTAGAGAAACCAAAAGTATTCAACACCATGCAGGACTTTAAAACCTAGATTCAAAAGCTGCCATTTACACTCACAAGGGCATACGCCCTTCCAAAAAAAAAAAATGCTAACTGACTCCTAAAGACAAGACTCCAGGAAAATGCAGAATGGTTTGTGTGCAAAGGCCAGGCCCTCACACACAGTACACGCTAGCCCATGTGTTTTTGCGGTAGAGCAGCACTGGTTTGGAGTTGAATAGGTCTAGTTGAAATGCTGTTTGGTCACATACTAGCTACCCTGTTTGTCTTTGATTAGATTAACTTAACCATTTTAAATCAGTATCCTAGTCTTATAAAATGGGTAACAGTGACTCATCGGCAGGCTCAATTACACTGCCAAACAGCTTAAGCAATTCATGGACCTCAGTGAGCACTTACCTCATGTGTCTTGTTTTGATTTGTTGTCTTTTAGAGATGAGGTCTCACTATGCAGTTCAGGCTAGCCTAGAACTCACTGTGTACCCCGGGCTGTCTTCAATCTCATGGATATCCTCCTGCCTCAGCCTCTCGAGTGCTGGGATTATAGGCATGTGCAACCATGACCAGCTGACATGTCTTGATGTTTGTTCCTATAGCTCTCTCCCCCAAAACTCACTCCCTCTCCTTCTTCGTCTGGCTAACGCCAATTCATTTGTCAATCTTCATTACTGCATGCTCCCAGATGGCTGATACTAGAATTCTATAAACCAGACAAGTGCTTTATGTGTTCTTGTGCTTTGTCCTTCAATGATAGCCTTTATCACACCTTAAACTACCACTGCCTGGCCTCCCCCTAGCCTGGAAACTTCCTAAGACTTCTCTATGACTCAAATAGTGTCTGAAAACACGTTCTAATAGATTTAGTGAACAAATGACCAAAAGTTTTGGCAAAGGAAAAAAGATAAGGGATGTTCTGGAGCCATGGGTTACAATGTACCTTAGAAACACAAGGTTTCAATAAAAGGAAATCAGTAACACCAAACGCTGCAGGGAAATGAAATTAGAAAAAAAGACTACAGACTTCTAAACTGGTTTCCTAGTGGCTTCTATGAAGTGTTTTGAATATCAAACGTTAAATGGCCAAGGCAATGAAGAAAGAATGGGGGGCCTTCTTGTGGATGGTGAGATTATCACTGGCTGTACCTAGAGAGGTATACACCAGACAAGAGGCCCTGGGGAGCACAGATAGTGTAAGACAACCACTCCAAAAGGGAGCCAAGGAGAAGGATTTCTGAGAAACAGGGAGTGTGGTCAGTTACCCCCGCCCCCCAAAAAAGAGGAACTTCTGTGAAATCACTTGGTGTGGTTACAATGACCCTTTTTTCTGGGGAGGTCTACATTTTAAAAACAGAGAACACCACTCACCTACCCCTAAGGAGTCACAGTGTTGAAAGACACAGGTAGGGCCCAGGATCAGGGTGCAAGTTCTAGCACCTAGCCTACGATGGAATAAAAGACTAGAAGACTTAATGAAAGATGTAGAATTAAATAATACTATTAAATTACTATTACCAGTAAGAAAAAAGCTTAAGTTTAGGAATGTGCATATTGATCACACACGTACAGCATTTTCCACTGGTAGAATAATCGGCTAGAAAACAAAGGTCTCAGGAACCTTGGATTGAAAGTTTTCATGTACAGAGTAAAAGGAGAGAGAAAGAAAAATCAATACTGCTCCTTTTAAGCACTGGGTAAGAAACTGGAGGAAAGAAGTTCATCAAAAATTGGGGACTGATAATGATCTGAAAGCAAACTCTTTTTTCATGTACATTTTTTCCTAATTTTGAAATATTTCAAAGATACAAAAGTAAAAATATAAAAACTGCTAATAAAAGTGTTTTTAATTTTAAAAACTAATATTGTTAACATCAATGCATTAAGAACTAATATGAACAGCAATTCAAGTTGAACATCCCTAATTCAAAAATCTAAAATCCAAAATGCTCCAAAATCTGAAGGTTTTTGAACACCAACACAATGTACAAGTGAAAAGTTCCACACCTGACCTTACGTGTTGGATCTGTCAAAACACAGGCATACTAACACTACTGAATGAAATGATTTTCAGGCTATCTATATAAAGTACAAACAAAATATAAATGAATTTTGTGTTTATACTTGTGTTTCATCTCAAAAACACCTCTTTATGAATACGCAAGTATTGCAAAAAAAAAAATCCGCAATTTGATATACTTCTGGTACCAAACATTTCAGATAAGAGATAACCAAACTGCATTAGACATATTTGATTCAAAATTTAATAAATAAATAGAAGGGCTAAAGTCCATCCCTCCACTCCCCACCTCACTCCTACTTCTCTCCTCTCCACAGGAGTAAGAAATGCTCTGAAGTGAGCACATTAATTATCTCCACAGCACATGTTCAGCACTGCCCTGGATCTCACACATTATTTCTCCACAGACCACTTTAGTCTCTTTTGTTTCTAAAAAGAACTTCATGATCTTTTAGGAATATGCCACATAAATATAAAATGATCGTTGTCACTTGTTTTCAGCAGGTTTCTATGAAAATATCTATTTACATTTCCATGAGACAAGTCATGATGATTATGATAAAATGTGTAAGGAATTAACAAACAAACTCTAAGAAAGAACCAAGGCTTCAGGCCCACCTACAGGATAATTTCCCCCGTCTGGAGTCTTAACTATAGAAAAAAAGAAAATGAAGTGGTTCACCCACTTCATCACTTACTAAACACCTCCTGAGTACTGGGCCAGGTTGGCGGGTCGGGGGGGGGGGACATTACTCCAAGTGGACCTCGGGTCAGCATGTACATGTCAAACTTCAGACCTACAGAATCTTGGTGCTCATTTTAGCAAACCAGTGTGCATGCATGCGTAATAAAGCTCAAGAAGTGCTCGTTTAAAGAATTCAGAAAAACAACAGCCTAAATCAAGCAGAACCAAATCCAACCACCTATCAGCCAAATTTATCTTCTCCTATCAGTGTGGCTAAGCCCTCAAGAACAAGTAAAATAAAACAGTAACAAACGCACATGTTGAAATATTTTACAATTATACAAGCTGAATTTTAAAAGTAAGAAACAACTTCTCCAATAAAAGTCTGGCACTTGTTGAACTTAATTCTTCATTGTCCTCCTGTAACAGAATCCTTAAAGACGAAACACTTTGGCCGCTCAGAGATGACACCCGCTCACTAGGATAAACTACGTCACTGAAAGAAGACTTCACTTTATGAAAAAACAAAAAATTAAAAGGTAATTGAAAAAGTCCTTCAAGCATTATCAAGAGGTTTATTAATTTCATCGAAATGCTATAAAATGATAATTTCTTTTCTTCAAAGAATTATGTACACAATTAGGATGGTAGAAGGTGGGTAATATGTAATAGAAAAACAGGTCAGTCAATATAAATACACACAAAATGGAGATGAACTCAGAGCTGACTAAGCATGTTTTTAACATGAATGCACTTAAACTCTGCAGCAGGTAGGTTTGTATCAATTAAATTCTGTCGAAAGAGAGACCTCTGATGTTATATACACTCTCCCATGAAAACACAATGCAGCAAAATCCTATGACCTTATTGCACAAAGGAGAAGTGTACTCACTATTTAGATCAGATTAAAACCTTGGCACTGGCATTCTTTCTAGCTGGGCCAGGCAGAGAGTGAGGAAAAGCAGTCTACAGGATGCTCCTATTACACTTGTCTTTGGGTCTCATTAATCCTACTCTGCCATATTAACTATGTTACCAAAAACTCCAAAGTGACAGTAGATACAGGCTGAGGCATTCTGTGACATTCACTTATTCTTTTCTACCTAAACTGATGAAACAAGGAGAAGCTCCACCTAGGAAAAACTGGAAACTTACCCTGTTAGGCATACCTTCTTAGGAAGTTTAGGCACATACAGAAATATTTCTTAAATATAATCTTGGGTATTTAGGAAACATGTTTTGCATTCCCAAAGCCTCAAGCTTAACATAATAACCACTTTCACTACAA
>RJWT010039117.1:0-12760 GCA_004365215.1 Cuniculus paca | reverse complement strand
TCTCCTCACATGGACTGAGGAGCAAATCCACAGCTTCTGTCCTCCAGGATGCCACATGCTGCCTAATGGCCCTGTGTCTCACTGGCCATAATTATGCTGTATCAAAACCTAGTGAGTAGCCGGGTATGGTGGCGCACAGCCGAAATCCCAGCACTTGGGAGACTGAGGCGGGAGGATTATTGCAAGTTTGAGACCAGCCTGGGCTACAAAGTGAGCTCAAGGCCAGCCTGAACTACATAGTGAGTATATATATATATATATATATATATATATATACTCTCTTTTCACTAGAGTGTGTATATATATATATATATATATATATATATATATTATATAGTCACTATATATAGTGACAAGAGAGTATGTCAGAGTAAGTACTATGTTTCATTACATGACCATCTAGCTGTGAGATAGTCTATAAAATAGAGAATTAAGCATTTTATTATAGTTAAAGCATCAAGCAACAGACTTTTGACCAAAGAGACAAATGCAGTCTTTTGATAGTCTTTGACAGTAATCTTTGGCCTCTGAGAGTCATTGTCTCAGTATTCACAAAGAACTGTTTCCCTTTAAATGCTGTTATGGTTTATATATAGATGGCCCCCCCAAGCCTCATGTAGTGATGGAAGTGGGTGAATCTAGCATTTGTGATTGATTCTTTGTGTAACACTGGGATTGGCGGTGTGAGTTCTGCACCTGCCCAGGGGTGGAGCTGACGTACAATGTAGGGTTGGAATGGGTGTGCGCTTTTTCTCTTGCTCTTTTGCACAGTTTGCGCTTTCCACTTGCAGCCATTATGAATGGCTGCCCCTCAGCCATGCCACCCTGCCTTGGAACCAGCTGTGTATGGACTGAAACCCCCAAAACTGTAAGAAATAAACGTCTTCTTCCTTCATGTTCAGCATCAGGTATTTTGTCTCAGGAATGAGAGAAAAGTAACCAAGACAGAATTTGGTTCCAGAGGAGTGGGGTCATTGCTGTAACTGTACCTGAACATGTGGTTCAAGAGCCTTTGGGACTGGCCTGTGGGAAGCATTTGGAAAGGTTTGGAGACTGCCTATATGCATAGAGCTGGACCGGCATATGCTGTTCTATAGGGGAGATTCTGGTCAGGGCTCAGGAGACCAGAAGGCTGATAGAAAGCCTGCTGATAAAGACCAGGTTTGGGAGGTTTCCGCTGGAAAGAAGGGCTGCATTGGGTGTTGGACTCCACACGCTGTGTGTTATGGCTTGGCAGAAAGTTTGTATGCATTCTGCTCATGTCCAGAGATTTTGCCTGAGACTGAGATTAAAGGCAGTGGCCTGATTAATCTGGCAAAAGAATTTTCAAGGCAGTCAAATGTGAAGGCTGTGGCATGGCTATTGTTGCCAGCTTTTAGCCAGATTTATGTTATGAATCAAGAACAAAGAGCCCAGCATGGTGAATTAAAATGTTGTGAATTTGGTCAGAAAGCTGTGGACTGTAAAGACAGAGCTGAAACCTCAATTACTGAGAAGGAACAAAGAAATACAAAAGATGACCTGGAGACATCCCAGGAAGCAGCAGGTCTTTACCCTTTGCAGCTTCAAAGATACAAAAGTAAAAGACTTTGCCCGGGGGAGAAAGCTGCAGAGTGTCACATTCCAGAATGGCAACAGAGGCCACAGGAAGTTCCAGAATGACGGCAACATAGAGAATCTGTTCCTTGCAGTCAGGTTCAGAGTGCCCAGCAATCCACACACTCTACCTCTATGGCTAAGAAAAAGGCCTGGCTACTGCTCCAGCTGGCAGCGGACCTTGGCAGCATCCACATGGCACTGGTTTTAGGCGCATGGAGAATGCACGTGTTCTGAAGTTAAAAAGGCTTCCACCCCAATTTCAGAGGGCCTGGGAGGCCAGGCAGTGCGCCCCTGAGAGGGCAGTGTGTGAAGCTGTGAGTGTGAAGCCAGGATGGAGACCCCAGAAGTTTGGAAAAGCCAGGAGCATGGATCATCTAAGGAAAGCTACAAAGATTGAGTTGAGTGGGTCTAAGAGAACAGCTGCAGGGACTAAAACCCCTAAAAGTGCTGTGGGGGTGGAGCCACACAAGCCCTTTGGAGCTCACAATTTGACACAGATTGCTTCAGTTGCTAGACATACAGGTACAGGACTTAACATTTACCCTGCTGGATTTTGGACTTACTCTGGTCCCAATGCTTTGTATGCCCCTGTTTGTAACTTTTGGAATGGTAATGTCTATCTTGTGCCATTGCATGTTGGAAATGTTTAACTTTGTTTTCATTTGCACAAGAGCTTGCAGCTAAGAGTTTGCCTTAGATCTCAGAGGAGACTTGGGACTTGGACTTTTCAGCAATGCTGAAACTGTTAGGACTCTGGCAACTCATGGAGGTAGACTGTCTTTTGTATAAGGGATATACATGAGTCTTTGAGGGGCCAGGGGTGGAATGTTATGGTTTGTACATAGATGCCCCCCCTAAGCCTCATGTAGTGATGGAAGCAGCTGAATCTAGCCTTTGTGATTGATTTGTTGTCTAGCGCTGGGATTGATGGTGTGAGTTCTGCACCCACCCAGGGGAGGAGCCGACATACAATGTAAGGTCGGAATGGGGGCATTTTTCCCTCTTTGGCATGGTTTGCTGTTGCCCCTTGCAGCTGCCATGAACAGCTGCCCCTCAGCCACGCCACCCTGCCTTGGAACCAGCTGAGTATGGACTGAAACCCCCAAAACTGTAAGAAATAAACCTCTCCTTCCTTCACTTTGGGCATCAGGTATTTTGTCTCAACAATGAGAGAAAAGTAACCAAGACAAATGCCCTACAGCATAAGAGTGTGGGAGGTACAAAGTAAAGGAAGTCTCCAGGATTTTTTCTGAAGTCCTTTCATGGCAGATAGGATTTTATTGGTTCAAAGTTATTAAAAATAATTCTTCCAACATCAAAAATCAGATAGCCTGGAAAAATATTCATTTGATAAAAACGATATAGAAATGTTTTAAAGGTCTGAAGGATGATTGGTGGGACATGCAGAATCCTACAACAGCAGAAAGCTATTATCAGAGTTCAAGTCCAGTAGGGTGTGACACTGTGGAGGAAGGCTGGAGTAGAGGGTGCTGCTATTGATAGCGATGGATTATTGATAGGTGGGGGAATGAGACACAAGAACAGAAGACGCCAAATACTAACCTCTGCCACCCAACTAATGCAGAGGTGATCAACAGAGAATGGAGGAGGGATCTTGGAGGGGAGAAATCCCTGGAGATAAACTGTCATGAAGGGAAAAATCTCAGAAGGTAAAACGCACTTCTGAGTTCTCCACAGGTAGCAAAATATACTCAAAGCTCTGCTTAGACCTAACACAAGATGAAGGGGTTTTCGATATTTTTGTGAATAGACATTATAGGACTGAGATTCTGATTTCATCTCACACTTCTCTGTGGTGAATACTTTTATGGTGTATCTTGGTATGGTGTAGCTGTCAGAAAATAGTACTGCTCAAGAAGGTTGTTCAAACTTTTCAAAACCCTGTAGTAGAAGAAGGATGGTATAAAGTTTTTTCAGTTCATCCTATTGAGAAGTAGAATGTATTTCCCTTTCCTCTTGAATCTGGACCTGACTTAGTGACTTTCTAGACTACTAAGACGTTGCAGAAGTGATGTTTGGAGCTGTGGGGTCTCAGGCATAAGAAATGTTTGCAGCTTTCTCCTGAGTATGGGAATATTTTCTCCTAGGAATTTCCTCTCTGCTTCCAGCTGTCATTCTTTGAGAAAAACCAAGTCACATGAGGAGCCCATGCTTAGGTGCTCTAGTCACCCTCCTCAACTCTCAGTCCTGTGGGTCAACCATTTGGGCATCTAATAATGAAGTTTTCTGATGACTGTAGACACCATTACCTTCAACTGCAAATTTCCAGGAGCCCTCAGATAACTTCCCAGCCCATGGAATTTAAGGAACCATGAACCATAGTAATAGTTAAATTGTTAGGGGGCTTTTTCCCAGCAACAGATAAATTGCAAAGCCTTGAGAAAATAGTTTCATAATTTCTGGAAATCCTGAGGAAAATAGCCATCATTGATGAACAGAAAGAACGCCAGGATTTGGTTTCAAATTGTTAATTTTTTTACCCTAAATGTAGAAAATCCCTTTTAGTAATAAGTTTATGGACTCTTCAAAACAGAACAACTATTTCAAACCATTCTTGGACCATTTTTTAAAAATGAGCTTTCTCAGAGATCTCTATGGAGAATGCAATTGGTTTTCTCTACCTATGGATTACTTTGAGGGACTCAACCAACTACAGACCAAAATTTTTGAGAAAGTAATGCTCTATACTGAACAAGTACAAAATTTATTTTCTTGTCATTATTCTCTGAACAACACACTTAACACCTATTTGCACCATGTTAGGTATTATAAGTAAATTGGAGACAATTTAAAGTATGTGGGAGTCTATGCATAGGTTATGTGTAGATATTATGTCATTTTATGTAAGGAACTTCAGCATCTATAGATTTGAGATCCCCTAGGGTCCTGGAAGTGATATCCTAGAGATGTGGAAGGATGACTGTACTCTTTTCCTATTCTTTGCCTGCTGAGAATAGACTTTGATAGTGGTTAATCATAATGGCAAAAAGCACTCTAAAACATGGTAATTTGATCATGTTTACACACGTTGTTGGGAGCAATTCTGATGCTCACGCTTCTCGAGCTTCAATGTGCATATTCATCAGCAGAGGATCTTGTATAAATGTATATTCTGACTTGCATGTCGAGTATATTTCCTGAGCAACAGTATTTGTAATAGTCCCAAATGATATTAATACTCACACTCTGGGTTTACTTTGAGGAACATGAGCTCAGAGGGTCCCAAACTTGAAAAAAGGCAGGTATTAAACTTGAAGAAATGAACAGTTCACCAGGCAAAGGATGATTATTGTGAGTCAGGTTTTATTATATTAAACTGGCCATTACCAGTAATCATTATAACACTGCAGGTTTATGTGCTTCCTGAACTTGGCATATCCCTTAATATCAAGGTTTATCATGATATCATACAAAAATAATCAACTCTCTGTTTTCAGCTTCGGTTTGCTGTTAGAGATAGAAGATTATGTTAAATTCAGAGCCCAGACTGTATTACATGTTGGCTCTCTTCCTATGTAGCATGCTCATATTCTTGAGTATGTGCCATTCTTCTACAGAGAGGTTATAAAAACAAGGAAGCCTGAGACGTAACTAATGTTTATAAGTTGCCTGGGTGATTGGTAGAGACGTGGAGTACTGTTTATTACATAAAATCTATACATATGTAAAAACTCCGCTAAAAGTAGAGCTAACATGGCTAATGAGTATAAATCACTCAGGAGGAGTTCTTAACTTTGATGGTCTATTTACAGTGTAAATTAACCAAAAGACAAATGCAAATTGAATGCATCATTGTGTAATTTCATCCCAATGTATTATTTGGTTTCCTTCAGTATCCACCTGTATCTACCTCTCTGCCTAACCAGTTTCTATTTTATTTTTCTTCTGTCCAAATGGTAATTTAAAGCAGCAATGAAGAAATCTCTAGATTTAAGAAGCAAAGTCTGTCATGTAGCTGGACACAAAGTCAACACTCAAAAATCAGTAGCATTCTTGTACACAAACAACAAACTCACTGAGAGAGAATTTAAGGAAACCACACCTTTCACAATAGCATTAAAAAAGGAAATACATAGGAAGCAATCCAACAAAGGAAGTGAAAGATCTTTATGTAGAAAACTACAATACTATGAAAAATTACATCAAAGAGGATAACAGAAAATGGAAAGATAGCCCTTGCTCTTGGGTAGGAAGAACCAACAGAGTGAAAATGGCCATACTACCAAAATTGTCATGCAGATTTAATGCAATACTGATCAAAATAGCAATAGCATACCTTACAGAATTAGAGAAAACAATCCTAAAATTTATTTGGAACCAGAGGAGAACTAGAGTAGCGAAGCAATTCTGGGCAACAAAGGCAAGTAAGGAGGCATCTTTAAATCATACTGCAAAATTACTATGATAAAAGCAGCACGACATAGACAAAAATCGAACCAAAACAAAATAAAAACCCCAAAACCAAGCCAAACCAAAACAAAAAAATCCCACACAGACTTGGGAATTTATGGAACAGATTAGAGGTTGCAGAAACAGCTCCAAACACACCCAACCACCTTATCTTCAATAAAGTGGTCAAACACCTCACTGGAAGAAAGATAGCCTCTTTAATAAATAGTGCTGGAAAAAGTGGCTTTCTACATGCTGAAGACAAAAGTTAGACCCATGTCTCTCATCATGCATTAAATTAAAATCAAAACGGATCAAAGATCTAAATCTTAAAATAGAAACACTAAATCTGACTGAAGAGAAAACAGGTAAAACTCTTAAAGACAGAGATATAGGCAAAGATTTTGTGAACAAAATCCAGACCACAACAGAAGTACTAGAAATAATAACAAGGATCTCAGCTTATTAAAAAATTTTTGCCTCCATTTACTTATAAAAGCCTCAAGATTATCATTTTTATAGATGAGTAATATTCCATTGTATAAAAATATCACATCTTTTTTATCCATTCTGTGGTTGATGGGCATTTGGGCTGTTTCTCAGATTTAGCTGTTACAAATTGTGCTGCTATAAACATGGGTGCACATATATCACTGTGGAGGCAACTTGAGACTATACTTATAAGTGAAATAAATTGGACTGACATTTGTAAATGTCATATTATCTCCCTAGTGTAAAAAAAACTAATAAAAAACTGAAAGAGTAGTAAGATTCAAAATGTACAAAAGATATTGTAATAATGAAAGGGAAGCAAAGTGCTCCAAAGAAAGGAACAACTGGGACAGGGGAAAGGAGAAAAGGAAGAAAGGAAAAGAAATATGTATGCAGGTTTACACATATAACTATGTATGTATATGTGTACAAGATAACTGCACTACTAATCTCTGTTAATTCATCAAAGTGAACATTTGTGCTGTCATTGTTGGATTATTTGATCACTTTTTATGACTAGATCTTGTTACCTGAACAACTACTTCAAAGATAACAGTATGGAATATATTAACTAGTGTTGATGTCTTATTGTTGTTTTGATTTTTTTTAAGTTCTGTATTATTTCTATCCATTTTTCTGTTTTGTTTGTTAAAATTAAAAAATAAATAAAAAAGTTTTTCACTGCAAAAGAAATCATTTATAGGGGTAAAATACCACTAAAAAGTGTGAAAAAACTTTTTCCTGCAGTTCCTCAGACCAGAGGCTAATATATAGAATATACAAAGAACTCAGAAAAATTAGATTCCCCATATGTAAAGACCTAATCCAAAAATGGGCATTTGAAGTGAACAGATACTTCTCAGATGAAAAAGTAGAAATAGCAAATAAATATACGAAAAAATGCTCACCATTACTGGTCATTTGAGAGATACAAATTAAAAAAATGCTGAGACTCCATCTTAGTCCAGGAAGAATGCCTATCAACAAGAAATCAACCAAAAGCAAATGCTGTGGGGAAAAAGGAACACTTCTCCATTATTGGTGGGAGTGTGGACTGGTGAAACCACTGTGGAAATCAGTGTGGATTCCTCACAAAAGTAAAACTAAAGGTTTCATTTGACCCAGTTACTCCCCTTTATAGTATCTTCCTGAAAGAATTAAGAACATCTCATCACAGTGATGGTTGCAAAACCATATTACAGTGACATAGTTTATAAAAGATAAATCCTGGAAACAGCCCAAATTGTCCATCAATAGATGAATGGATAGTGAAGATGTGGGTTTTTTTTTAATACAATGGAATACTACTCAGCCACAAAAAGGATAAATTTGAGAGACTTATAGGCAAATCGATGGATCTTGAGACCGTATTCTTAAGTGAAATAAATCAAACACACTTGTGTAAATGTCTTTTTCTCTTGTGTGAAATCTGAAAGTGTAAATAAGGACCAGAATGTATACTAGATATTAAGAAATAGGAAGAAAATGCTCAATTGGGAAGGGGAAATATGGTAGGGAGAGAGGGAAATGAAGAAAGGGAAAAGAAGAAAAAAATAAGAAAGGAAGGTAAAACAGAGAGAAAAAGTGTTTGTAAATAAAGAAGGGAAGAGCAGTTGAAGGGAGACTAAGGGAATGGGGAAAAATAAATGAATCGAGATAAGTCATGTACCAAGTCCCTAAGATGAAAGTGATCATTATGTATATTTAAAATGTACCAATAAACTTAATTAATTTAAAATGAAATCTCAAAGAAATTGGCCTTCTTAATCATTATTAATAACAGTTTGAATATATTTAGTAATTTGGGGGGTTGGGAGTTAATAAAATTTTTAATTTTCTTCAGTTCTAAACCTTCAAAAAAGAAATCTTGGATATATGCATACATTTATTCAGAACAGTGGTCATAACCTAATTTGAAAAAGTCAATTATTTGTAAAACAAATATTTGGCAAGAGGAAATGACTTTAAAACTGTGATGTGACTATGTACAAAGGTATACCAAGAAGCTAATGGACAAGATGTTTTGAAAAACATTCCTTGACTATAGCATATTCCATTGTAAAGAAAGAGAAGTTAGTCAAATTTAATTTGTGGACTATTTACTGCATTTCTATATATGTTCATAGAAAAATACCAGAGGTATATTTAATATGCCTAAATATTTATAGGGCTAGAATTTAGAAGATGAAACTATAGGTGATTTTCTCTTTTGTCCTTTTTATAGAATTTCAACCATTTCTAATAAGTAAATGTGTTCCATTTACAAATATTTGAAGGAGCTCTGAAATACTGTTTTAACATTGAAACATTTTTTTCCATTTGATTTTCTATTTTCTTTTTTTATTATTTTAAAGAGAATAAAAACAAAACTAAGCAGAGTGAAAAACAACAAAGCAGATCAGAACAGAACAATGCAAGCAATATAAGTCTTCAAAACATAACAATGACTATCCTAGTGTCTCCTGTTTTCTTCGAAATGGTTGTTCATACATTCACACACAATAAACTCAAGCAAAAAAAAATAATATAAAACCAGACAAAACAAAAGAGTGAAAGCATTATCAGCCTTCAAATCAAAAAATAAGATCAACAATGGCTACCTTAATGTCCTTTGTTTTCTTCAAAAAGCTGATCATATCTTTTCACATATTGCAATCAAGTAGTAGAAAACAGACTTAAACCAATCAAATCAAAGAATAAAAGCATTATTGGACTTCAGAACCTGAAGATATGAAATCAGCTATGGCTACCATAATGTCTCATTTTCTTCAATGTAGCTGTTCATATTTTTATATTTAATAAAATCTGCTCTTGTAAACTCTTTAGGAGTAGTTCTAAGCATGTATAAGCATATACTTGTACATCTGTCCTTTCTGTGTTAGAGGCAATAGCAGAACGAAGCAAAAGAAAAACAAAAAACATTAGACATAAATAACAGTAATAAGGAGCCCAAAACAATAACAACATAGGCTTTCTATGCTAGGTGATGGGAAGATACCAAAGGTTGTTACTTCATATAGCTCTCTTCCAGAGTTGCTCAGTTTACCAGGTATAGACATACAGAATTGGTCTGGTCCTATGAAATTTAACTGTTTTTTTCTAAGAACTAATAAAATTGGTAGTACAATCATCTTATCTATCTTAAGTGTATATACATATATATACTAATCTATATCTTTTCTTTTCCTTCTTTTCTCCTTTTCCCTGAATTTTTTTATCCTTTAGAAGTTTCTTAACCCTTTCCCCATATTTATCAGGGATTTTGTATCTTGAGTCTTTCAATTTCTTACACTAGGGAGATGATACGGTGTTTACACATGGCAGTTTGATTTACTTCACTTATGAGTATGCTCTCAAGTCGCATCCATTTACCTATAAAAGCCTCAATGTGATCGTTCTTTATAGCTGACTAGTACTCCATTGTATAAAAGTATCACATCTTTTTTTTATCCATTCCTCAATTGATGGGCATTTAGGTTGTTTCCAAGATTTGGCTATTACAAATTGTGCTGCTATAAACATGGGTGCACATATATCACTGTGGTATGCTGATTTCACTTCTTCTGGGAATATGCCCAGAAGCAGAATAGCTGTGTCAAATGGGACTTCCAATCCCAGCTTTTTGAGGAACCTCCAGACTGATTTCCACAGTGGCTGAACCAGTCTACACTCCCACCAACAGTGGAGAAGAGTTCCTTTTTCCCTACAGCCCCTCCAGAATTTGTCATTGGTTGTTTTCTTGATCCTGGCCATTCTTTCTGGAGTTAGATGGAATCTCAGAGTTGTTTTAATTTGCATTTCTCTAATGATCAATGATGCTGAACATTTTTCATGTATTTATTTGCCATTCATATTTCTTTTGCTGAGAAGTGTGCTTTATCTCAGATGCGCATTTTTGGATTGGGTCTTTGAATTTTGAAGGCCTGATATTTTTTTAATTCTTTATATATTCTAGATAAAAGACTTTTGTCTGAAGGACAGTTGACTAAGATTTTTTTCCCAATTCATGGGTTTTCTTTTCACTCTTTTGGAGATTTCTTTTGACATGCAAAAACTTTTTGATAAGATGAAATCCCAGTTGTTGATTCTGGGAAGTGTTTCCCGTGCAGTATGACTTTTGTTCATGAATTCTCCACCTACCCCTATGTCTTCAAGATTTCTACCTACTTTGTCTTCCAGCAGATTTAGTGTTTCTGTTTTAATATTTAGATGTTTGATCCATTTTGACTTTAGTGCATGGTGATAGGCTTGGGTCTACTTTTAATTTTCAGCATATAGAAAGCCACTTTTTCTGGCACCACTTATTAAAGAGGCTATCTTTCATCCAGTGAACATGTTTGGCCCCTTTGCCAAAGAAAAGGTGGCTGAGTGTGTTTGTATTTGGGGGTGTATCTTCTAATGTATTCCATTGATCCTCAGGTCTGTTTTGATTCCAGTACCATGCTGATTTTATTACAGTAGCTTTGTAGTATAATTTCAAGACTGGAAATGTGAGGCCTCCTGCCCTGCCTTTATTGCCCAGAATTGCCTTTGCCATTCTAGGTCTCTTCTGTTTTCCAGATGAATTTTAAGAATGATTTCTTCTAGATCTGTGAGGTATGCTAATGGTATTTTGATGGGTATTTTTTGGGACAATGGCCATTTTCACAATGTTTGTTCTTCCTATCCATGAACACAGAATGTCTTTCCACTTTCTGAGATCCTCTTTGATTTCTTTTTTCAGAGTACTGTAATTTTCATTGAATAGATCTTTTGCTTCCTTTGTTAGGTTGATTCCTAAGTATTTAATTTTTTTGGATGCTATTATGAAGGGTGTGGTTTCTCTTATTTCTCTCTCAGTGAGTTTGTTGCTTGTGTACAGGAATTCTATTGATTTTTGGGTATTGACTTTGGATCCAGCTACATTACTGAATTTGGTTATGATGTCTGGAAGTCTTTCAATGGAGTTTTGGGGGTCTTTTATGTACAGTATCATGTCATCTGCAAATAGTGATAATTTAACTTCTTCCTTTCCTTTCCTTATTTCTTTTATTTCTGTCTCTTGTATCATTGCTCTGGCTAATGTTTCCAGCACTATATTGAATAGGAGTGGTAATAATGGACATCCTTGTCGTGTTCCCGATTTTAGAATGAAAACTTTCAGTTTTTGACCATTTAATATGATACTGGCTGTTGGTTTGTCATAGATGACTTTTATCAGATTGAGGTAAAGACCATCTATTCCAATTTTTTGTGGGGTTCTTATCATGAATGAGTGTTGGTCTTTATCAAAAGCTTTTTCTGCATCTATTGAAATGACCATGTGATTGTTATCTTTTGCTCTATGACATGGTGTATTACATTTATTGATTTGCATATGTTGAACCATCCTTGCATTCTGGGACGAATCCCACTTGGTTGTGGTGTATAATCTTCTTGATGACTTGCTGGGTTCTGTTTGCCAGTATTTTATTGAGGATTTTTGCATCAATGTTCATTAGGGAGATGTGCCTGTAGTTCTCTTTTTTGGTTGGGTCTTTCTCTGGTTTTGGTATTAGGGTAATACTTGCTTCCAGGAATGATTTAGGGAGACTTCCTTCCCTTTCAATTTCATTAAAGAGTTTGAGAAGTGTTGGCATTAAGTCTTTCTTGAATTTCTTGTAGAATTCAGCTGTGAATCCATCAAGACCTGAACTTTCTTGGTTGGTAAGATTCTAATTACATGTTCAATTTCATTAACTGAATTTGGGTTATTCAGTAGTTTTACATCTTCTTCATCCAGCTTTGGTAATTGATATGTTTCTAGAAATCTGTTCATTTCTTCTGTGTTTTTGAACCTATGAGAGTAAAGATTTTCAAAGTAGGTATTGATGATTTTCCGTTTTTCCACAGGGTCTGTAGTGATTTCACCCTTTTCATTCCTTATTGTATGGATTTGAGTTTTTTCTTTTCCAAGTGTTTACAAAGTTTTTGCAGTTTGTCTTGTCATTAATTTCCAGTTTGATGGCACTGTGATCAGATAATATGCATGGGATAATTTTGATTCCTTTGCATTTACTTAAGCATGTTCTATGGGCTAGTGTATGGTCTATTTTAGAGAATGTACCATGTGAACCTGAGAAGAATGTATGCGCTGATGTTGTTGGGTGGAAAACTCTGTATATGTCTACCAGGTACATTTGTTCACAGATTTGATTCTGTTCTTTTATTTCTTTGCTGATTTTCTGCCTAGTTGATCTGTCTCTTTGTGTCAAGGGTGTGTTAATGTCTCCCATTATAA
>RJWT010039116.1:0-12734 GCA_004365215.1 Cuniculus paca | reverse complement strand
TTTTCTGCTGTAGTTTTTGTCTGTATCCCCAGGTTCCTTTTCCTGTAGCTGGGGGGCGGGGGCAGCCATGGGAAGCTCAAGGAATGGGCCTGATGAGAATTCCATAACTATTTGTTTCCCGGTGTTGAGTACTGGGGAGACTCAGGGCCTTCTCCTCAGCTGAACACACTAGAGCAACACTCTTGCCAGATACTCCAGTTCTGCATGGCTCCTGCCCTTTCCTGAACTTGGCTCCTTGTCCTAAATCACACTGCCTGCCCTACACTCACACGCTGCCCTTCAGACTGGACCATGGAGTCCAGTTTTAAGGCCCTCAGGTTATTCGTAGAACCTGATTTCACCCAGACCTTCCTTCTGCTGAACCCTCCTGTGTTAGCTTCTGCTGAACTCTCTGAGCAGGCAACTCAACCAACTTCTCATATTCTCTTGGGCATGCATTTGGCTATTAGCATTTTGCCTTCTCTGGGGCCCATACTCTTTCCCTGAGGTATGTTGACCTCGTTCCCTTACCTACGAACTTGTTACTCAAATCTGCAGTGCCCAGGTTACTCTGGGCTGCTAAGTCTACAGTTAGCCCTGCCCTAAGAAGAGGTCAAATCACACTTTTTCTCACCTCAGGCAGAGAATTTGCAACCAAAAAAAGTCTCAGTTTGAGTCCTGGTTTTGATTTTTACTGTGTAATCTTGAAAAAAATTACATAGAATCCCCATCTTATCCCTTTAAAACACACACACATATGTGCATACACAATTTACTTTATAATATTGTTGTGACAATTAAAAGAGATAATATATGGAAAAGTTGCACCATAATTATAAAGCACTAAGGAAAAATTTATCATGGAATTACTATATTTTATTATTGTTCTGAATCAGAGAGAAAGATGATTCTGTTTAGTAAATCCTACTTTGGAAGTATGTAATATGGTTAATGTGTTTTAAAAACAAAAGAACAAAAACAAAATGTTCTTATACTTAAGGGAGCTAACTTCTGCTTTACTTGGATCCATTTAGAATCTTCATTTCTGGTTACATTGGTTGTTTGTCTATTTTGCCATCTGGAATGCAGAACCACCTGAGGTAGTTTGCCTTCACAGCCCTCACCACCACCTCCCTCTTCAACAGTGCTTTGATTGCTAGTTCATTCATTAATTTATCCAATAATATTCTGGAAACTCAGAATGTCTCCTGGAGTAGGAGGGGACTGAAAGGAAATGGAACCCACCTAAAAGGTCTTCTCTGAACACAGCTCAGACCTTTGAAGCATCAGTTCTGAGAATAAGGAAGAACCACCTGGCAAGTCTAAAAGGCGGCAGTCAAAGAACCCCAGACCTTCTTTTAAAAAGTGATACAGTTAATGCAAAGAATTCTTGCCCTACTGAAGTATTCTATCCCAGAATTCAGGCGCTCTGAATTCTCAAGTTCTCCTGAAAACCTGATTATATTCTCTGTGGCTTTAGCCCAGGAGTATTTCCTCAGACTAGCCATTATAGTCTTTAAGAATTGAATCCAATAGCAGCAAAAATGAATAACCTGACATAGAATATTTCTACACATCCTGTTATGGTTTAGATTTGAAATGTACACCCAAATGTTCATATGCTGAACACCTCAAGGTAGCAATATTCAGAGCTGTGGCTTTTAGGAAATTGTTGGATCATGAGGACTCTAACCTTACTAATGGATTAATCCATTGATAGATTCATAGTTGAAAGGGCTATGGGGAGGTGGTAGAAATTTTAGAATTTGAGACCTAGTTGGAGGAAGGACAACATTGTGGGAATCACTTTGATGGGTATATTTTGTCCCCAAACCCTTTCCTGCTGATTCTCTTCTGAGTTTCCCTGAGGTAAATAGGTTTATACCATCCCACCTTCCCCACCATGATGTTTGGCATCACCACAGGTCCACAAACAAAGGAACCAAGTGTCCATGAACTGAAACCTCTGAAATCATGAGCCTAAAGAAACCTTTAGTTCTATAATACCTTTCTCAGATACTTTGTTACAGAGATAGAAACCTAACACACATCCCCACATAAGACAAGCACAAAAGAGGAAAGAGAAAGCTGAGGGACCCGAAGTCAGTGGCTGGGCTTGTGCCTTGACTGTGCATGGCTGGGTGCTCATCTGTCTCCCTTTCTGGGTCCCAGATCATTCATATTTCATGGGAGGATGTCAGACGTTTCCAACTCTGGAATTTATAAATTTATTTATCATCAGTGTTTACCCTTAAAGATCTCCTACTTCACTCCCTTTCCTGAAGTGATTTAAGAATATGCTTTTTCAGCCAGAGAACAATCTTTTTGTTGAACAATTAGGACAATCCAGCAATGGACAGAAAGCGTTATAAGCCAACCTGTTTCGTTATTACTCAAGCAGTTGCCTGTGCTCCTAATAAAACCAGCCAAAGGAGCTGGGAGCCAGTACAAAATATAGCCCACTTGTTTTCTTAACAGTCTGCTCGCCTAGTTATCCAGAAACTGTCAGCTCCTCATGGAGCCCTGCACAAAGAATAGGACAATTTCCCATCTATTATCCTGGTGTCTCATGCTCCAGACATTATTTTAATAGAATTCATTGTATTTTTTATATGCAAATGGACTTGAAGATAAACAAAACATTTAAAGAGAAAAGTTTCTTCCTAAGCAGAAAAAAAGTGCCTTGTTGGTACTTCTGAACTGTGGAAAGTTATGAGTCAAGGAATCAGATGATTCAGAGCTCACCTAGGACTTTATCAGAATGCTTGGGGCATGAGGCGTGTATAAGGGTTCAGTGTCAATTTCCAGGTAATAGGTCCTGTGTGTGGGATTAACTTCTAAGCACTCACCTGCTAATGTTACAAAAACATTTTACAAAGGAAGGAAGGAAGGAAGAAGGAAGGAAGAAGGAAGGAAGGAAGGAAGGAAGGAAGGAAGGAAGGAAGGAAGGAAGAAGGAAGGAAGGAAGGAAGGAAGGGGAAGAAAGCAGAAGTCTGAGATCAAAGATAAGTGTCTTTTCAATGAAAATTCCTATTCTAGTGTCTTCAAAATGTATGTCATAAAAAGTAACCCCTCTCCCCAGTTTGTTTCAAATACTATAGCATTCAAATCCCTGCCTACCTCCCCAAGGGTGCTTGGAGCTAATAAGAAGCTTCCTAGGTTCCACCTGGAAATGGATAGTGCCTCCTTGCAGAAGATTCCAGAAACCATTGTGAATCACCAAGGTAAAGAGATCTGTCACAATCCAGCTAGTGAAAAAAGAAAGCCACGTCACATTAGGTGGAAAGAAGACTTTAGAGCTAGGAATCTTGGAACGAGGAAAATAGAACATCAACAGGTAACAGGGCAGTGGACCACACACACTGCAGTGTGGTATGTGAAGAAGAATGGAATGTCAGATGTGCCTAGATGGTCACACCCAGATTGTTTCATGATGTGGTCTTCAGATGCTTCTCACAAGGGTCTGTAACCAGGGTACTGACTGTGCTCTGGGAAAATTCATTTACCTTATAAACTCTTTCCTGGCTCTTCCTATGTGCTGGGCACTGTGAAGATACGGAATTCATCTTGGAGAAAAAGGCACATTCTCAAGTTGTAGCCTCATAGTATAAGTAATGGTGTCACAGAGTTGTGCACCAAGGCTGGGGGAATGAGGCACAAAAGACAGGGTCACTGGGCTGGAGGCTTCAGGTCATCCAGGGTTTAGGAACAAAAATCTTAAGAGAATAACAGTCTCATGTTAATCTATCCTTTGTTTTTCAAAGAACTTCTTGCGGAACTTGCATCTGTCTCTTTATAGGTCCCTAAAGTCTAGAGTAGATTTCATGGAGTAGGGAAACCATTGGAAATGCTAAATATATCTACCCCATTTCCCATCGTCAGGTTCTGAGGGGGGGGTAGCCTTCTAGTTCCCTATCTGACAGCATGTAAATACTGGGGAGGAGTGAAGGCATCTCTTAGTCCTTGCCACTATTTGTTTGCTAATGTGAATCTCAAAAATTAGTTTGGGGGTCTGATCTTGGCCATGTGACTTGGAAGAAGTAAAACAACAATGCAGCCACAGCAGAAAAAGAATCATGATATATAGAGGCAGTTACATAACTACACTATAAAGCATGCTAAAACCCCCTCTGGGGGACAAGGACAACAGGGACCAAGTGTGAACCAGTCCAGATGGACATATGCTGAGTCAATCTAACCCTCCTCAATGAACTGGTATAATTTCAGGAGCTCGACTAAGAGTTTATGAGATTGTGTTCAATGACTAGTTCCAGGGATATAGCCCAACTGCAGACACAGTTAGCACAGAGCACAAAACATTTGTTGTCTCATGAACATAGGTGTGTTGAACTCATATTTAATCTTTAGACTTTTTCTATTGATGAATTATTAATTTTAATTTTATGAATTTTATTATATTAAACAATGAATGCTTAACAGGAAAAAATATCACAAAAATAATGCATTCCTTTTTTAATATTTATCAAGTGCTTATAAAAAAGCATCAAAATTTTCAGCATCTACTGGTTTTTGGTGTATAAAGTCTAAAAAAGAACAACAGAAATAGATTCCTATATGAAGTACAATAAAGACATCAATAACACTGTATGAAAAAACAATCTTTACTTCAATTAGCACACCTAGGGTAGACTTCACACATGACAATAGCAAGTTCTGTACACATGTGTCGCTTATAATGACAGCACATGTGTTTTGGTTTCCTCACCTTTTTGGAGGGCATTCTTGACATCTTTCTGGTCTTGCTGTTTTTTCAGGAGGTTCTTATAATATTATGCAATGTGTGGTTAACAGGAATATAAAATATCAATAAAGTATTAAATTCTTGTGCATTTAGAATAAGGATCAACATTTTCATACCAGCTCTGCACTTGCTTACAAAACCTAAGAGATAACATCAGAAATAAAAACCTGTGTGAACTACAATGTAAGCACAAACAAAAATCTACTACAGAAATAATCTTTACTTCAACTGTCACACCCAAATCAGTCTTCACACAAGACAGCTGTATGTTCCATGCACACATCTCACTTACACTGACAGCACATGTGCTTAACTGTCTTTTCCTATGTGGCAGGCCATTCTTAAAGCCTCTCTTCTCATCTTGTTTTGTCAGGAGCTTCCTACTATGTTGTACAATGTGAACCTAGGAGGAAAAAAAGATATCAATAAAATAAAATAACAAATGCAACAAGTACTTACAATAGACATCAGTATTTTTACATCAGATTTGTACTTGCTTACAGTACCTAAGAAATAACATCAAAAATAAAAACTTTTGTGAACTGCAATGAAAACACCAATAGAACTCTACAACAAAAATAATCTTTGCAAAACGGGACATTTTGGTAGCCATTGCTGATTTCTTGTCATCGTGTTTTGAAGTCCAATAATGCTTTTATTCTTTTGTTTGATTGGTTTTAGTCTGTTTTCTATTATTTGATTCAAACAGGTGAGAAGGTTTGAACAGCTATTTTGAAGAAAACAAGAGACAATATGGTAGCCATTGTTGATTTCCTATTGTCTGATTTTGAAGGCCTGTAATGCTTTCATTCCTTTGTTCTGATTGTTTTTATACTATTTTGTTTTGTTTGAATTTACTGTGTGTGAGGATATAAACAACTATTTCAAAGAAAACAAGAGACACTATGGTAGCCACTGTTGATTTCCTGTTGTCTTGTTTTGAAGTCCTGTATTGCTTGCATTGTTCTGTTCTGATCTGCTTTGTTCTGTCTTGTTTCATTGTGTTTTATTCTCTTTAAAATAAAAAAAAATCTTTTCTTCAATTTTCACACCCAAGGCAGTCTTCACACATGGAAATTATATGTTCCATATACAAATATTACTTATACTGTTAACACAAATATTTTGTCTTCTTGTCCTTTCTTGTAGGGCACAGATGACATTTTTTTGGTTTTCCTGTTGTTGTGGTGGGTCTTTGTGATATAGTGCCTGCCTGTTCTTCTCTCAGTTCATCACTGTGGTCCACAATTTTATACATAGTTCCCTGAGCAGAAACATTTTGTTTTTCCTTTGCTGTAAATGATCTCTTATGAGTTCCAGTTCCAATCCTCTAAGAAAATTTCTCCATGATGCTTTGCACTTGTTATTCTCATTGTAAGCTATCAAACTTTGTATGTCACACATGTTTAGGATCAAGTAAAACACAACTGTTGGCCATGTTTTGTGTTTTGAGTGACATCATAGTTGCTGTATAACTCATCAACAACACCTACTCCCTTTTTGGCTTTGTAGTAGAAGTTTCCATCTCAGGCTCCCTTTTTGTTGAGGTTTCCCTATAAATATTTCCATTATGGTGCAATGTTAACATCAGCAGTACCAGTTTGTTTTTCTTTGCCATATATGAGGCCAATATAAATCCTTCTGAAATTCAAAGATTGTACTGTACAATTCTCTGTTTTGAAATTGCAACATTTCATTTGGAATTTCTGATTTGTTCTTGTACATGGTTCCTGCACTGGTCAACTTGTGCTCTGTTAGAAAATGTAACATCAATTGGCAACTGGTAAACCGACTGTCAAATGTCACATTCCAATTAGTTTGGCAGATGGGAGCAACAAGTATTCTCACAGCATCATTTTATTTATTACTGTAAGAATAAGGACCTGATGGCTAAGTTCTGAGATAAGTTTCTAAACTGAAAACATAGCAAGTCTTCCCATTTTAAAAGCATAAATTTTTATGCCATATTTTGACCCATCACTCTTCCATAAGTCTTTTACATTCCTGCAATTACCATGACAAATCCTTGTTAAGTATAAAGGCTTATGGATGCTTTCAGATCAGCTAGTGAGGTGTCATAGTAAATATATTTTTGAATATGGCTATTGGTGCAAACAGAACATTTTACTTGTATTTCTGCCTTTGTGTATCTCACAGCATCTTGTAGCATTTTGTCTGTTATGATTTCCAACATTGAATGACAGTGCTATCTAATATGTTGCAGCCCTCCAAGAACTTCACTATATTTTTGGACCTAGTTCTAACATCGGATTGTTCCATTTGATTGCTTGACCACTTTGTAGCATTTTGACAGTCAAATATATACTCACTTTGCTGTTTTCTTTGTCATCAAGGAAGTCTGAATTCCCCGTGTCCGTATCAGTCAATTCTTGCTCCATTTCCCTGTCACACTTGTAATTTCTTCAATAAAGTTTTGGTAGATAAATAACTGGGTGTCTGGATCAATACATTATTCAATTGAAGAGTGAGTGGAACTGGGACCTAACTAACACAGGCATGGAACTGAAGGTCTTTTGTGTATGGGTTGTAAAATCATCCTCTCATTTCAGTCACATGTATGGGTTTACTCAAACAGATGAGCTTATGGCTGCTTGAGAAGGACATGACCTGGGCAAGACCAGAATGTCATAGGTTGAACAAGATTTCGAAACTTGTAATCTAAGCCTGAAGGAATGTTATATGGAACCTACTCCCTGATCTGATCTAATCAAATCTAATCTAATCTAATCTAATCTAATCATTGTGTGCTTCTTCCCTGGGCTGTGGACCTTGCCTTTGACACTAGTCTGGAAAAGCAGGTGCTAAAAGGCAGGTAGAAGTAGTTGGTTACAATCTGATATAGTACTGTGGAGATGTATGTTACAGACACCAGAGTGTCAGACTTGGGAGAAGAGGTAAGATGATTTAAAAATGCAGCAAATTATCACCATTCGGGCAAGGGAGGTGGAATTGAGAAAAGCTGAGAAAGCTCTGGGCAATGAAATTGGCTGGATAGTTGATAGTTCCCAGCGGGAAGAGTCACTGGCTTTGTTTCTGGAAATTGTAGAGTTGTATATTATACTTGTAGGAGAGATGACAAATCTGATATCCTATTAAATCTGGGCTCTGCCACTTTACTAATTCTGTGACCTTAGACTAATTGCTTATCATACTGTGCCTCAGTTTTACCATCTGTGAAATGCAGTTAAGGACAAGATGCAATTCTTTGAGTCATGTGAAGGCCTAAAAGTCATAACACATAAATTAGGGCCTGTACACCTTGTCCATAAACACATTAGCTGTTACAAATCCATAATTTTGGAACAAAAATGAATACATTTTCTTGATAAGACCAAATAAAGTATCTTTGACCATCGATCTTCTCATTTCTGAAACTGATAGGATTAACAATTGGCAGCAAATTCCAAATTTTATTTCCAACCCACCATGAAGCTGGCCCAAAATAAAACAAACTGATCAGTTTATGTAACTGAAAAATCCAGAAGTGGTTCTGGCCTCACTTTTAATTTCTTCCAGAGTCACGTAGTCACCAGAAAGCCAATCCTGATTCTCTCCATTCTGGCTTATTTTTTGCATGCCAACCTCATCCATGGGATCTCCCTCCTCATCCAGAAGCAAAAAGTGTTACACTCATCCCAGGCTCATGGTCTCATAACTCTGTATCCAGAAGAAGAAGCAGGCCTCTGCTCCACCAACTCCTGGGCCTGAAGATTGTAGACCTCTACCCTCACCGCATGTTGACACCTTGCATGTCATTTGCCAAAACTGTGTTACCCAAGGAAAATACACATTTATTGGATCAAGACAACACTCACCCCTTGGGTTTAAGAGCATGGTCAATACCCAAGGTAATACTTGGAGGAGGTGGTCCCCCAAGGCAAATCTGTACATTGGATAATGGGGAAAATACATGTGTGGGAAGCAAGCAAAAAGTTTACTCTAATGGATAAGCCATTAACTTGACTCTCAACCACAGAAATATGAGCAAAATCTTGGAATGTAGTGAAAGCATGAAATTTATTTTAACCACTTCACAGTCTCCAGAAGATTTTTCTGGCTAGGAAGAAACCAGTGACTAAATGAACTCGGTGCCATTTGATGTCCTGGATGCTCAGAAAAGGAAAAGTGGCACCTGCCATACAGAGTCACTTCCGAACAATCAGCCTACATCATGATCTCAGCCCTGACTGGAACGGGCAAAGGAAAATTACCTGGGAAGACCCAGCTGGAAAGCCACCTGCCCCTAAGGCTGGCAGGAGCAGAGACCTCATCCCCACAGAGACCTCATCCTCATGTGCACAGCCAGCCCTGCAACACTTTCTCCCGTGCGCTGATGAAGGGATGTTCCAGTCTCGGCAGAAGAGCTTATAATGTAGAAATATGGATTCACCATAACTCACTTCCTGCAAGGAGGCATATTGCTGAGAGCCAATCTTCTTTTATTTCTCTTTGCCTGGATGCTTGCATTTTCTTGCCCCTTCTCCAGCAATGAACCTGTCATTATGCAGAGATCCTTGCATTTCCCTTCAGAAGATAAAGCTAAGACAATGAAAGGAAACATATTTAGCTCTAATGATGTGCAGTTTCATTTTTTGTTTGAATCTATTGCTGTTTAATGAACTAAATATCCACCGGATGGATTAGATACACAGATCCTGCATGCCTCTTCAAGGAAGTGGCTTCTCCATGATGAGATGAGCCCCTGACACAGTACATGGGAACCACACTGCCTGCCTGACAAACATGACAGATACTAAACAAGAAAGAGCACAGAATGACCAGGAACGTGGATAGGTGGCAAGTGATGAATCGCTCAGTGCTCACCCTGAGGCTAATGAAGCAGGCAACAGACTTTAGAAAGGCAAAACCATGAGTGAGCAAAATACTTGAATAATGGTAGGGTCTCTGGGTCATTTAAAAAAAAACCCAAGAATCAAGTTCTGTTAAATACCTATACCCACTCCCTAAAATGAAAGTGAACATCATGTACTCCAAACAAGTACTATTTTAAAAAATCCCATGCAAACAAAAAACTGACCCAATGTGGTCACTAGAATTGGGAGGGTGTTTCAGCCATCCAATCAGAAGATGCCAGTTGTCCTTCTCTATTGACAGCATGAGAGCTGTCCAGTGACAGGATCAATAGCCCTGATAATATTATTAGCTCCTAGAATGCTCAGTTGGATAGAACTCTTGGGCAGTAAGGTCAGCAATCCTGAATTATTCTTGCTCTTCACTTTATCAGGAAAGGAAAACTAAAGCACTATTTTCAGAATCTTTAACAAAGAAACCATTTGGAATTGAAGCACTTTATACTTGAAGGGAATCACAGAAATGTTATTCATATCCTTATTAATAGTTTCTAAGACTAATATAAGGCAAGTTACATGGCCCACCAATAGTTGAGACATGGCCAATATCAAACTATCACAGGTACAGTGTAGGAGACATGGCCAATATCAACCTATTTACAAGCGTTCATTTGGCACCAGACCAAGGTCTAAATGCTTCACAAACACACAATTGTTCAGGATTCCCAACAACTGCATTATGTAGAGGGGGGGAGTGAGGCGCAGGGCCACTAACTAGCATGCCTGCATCACAGAGCAAGGAAGCAATGGAGACGGCATTCAATCCCAGGGATCCAACCTTACAGTGCATCGCAGTTTGGCCTTTCAGAAAATAACAACTCTCCTAGCTCCCTAGTCAAACATGAAAAAGCTCCAAATATCAAGGTGAAAAAATACATTTTCCCAAGCAATCTGGAATAAATTACTTAAACCGACAAAAAGAAAAGAGTAATATGAGACCTTGTAGCCTTTGTGCTGCATCTCAGAAGCTCAGCCTCCAAAGGCCCCCTGATGACTCTAATCTCTCTTTAGAGCTCTCACCCTCTGCCCCTGCACCTGTTCTCCAAACACACCCAGAGCTGGGAGGTCTCCCTGTGTTGACCAGGCTGCTCCTTTCATCTGGAATCCCTCCACTTCATTACCTATCTGTGAACACCCACTTGTCCTTTAAGACCCAGCTGTGAAGACTTCAGCAATCACCTATGTCAGAATCAGTATATGCCTTCCCTTCCCCAAAGCACTTGGTTGGTCTGTCACAGCATTTTTAGGAGATGGAAACGCAGTGCTGAGTAGTGGGTAAAGGCAAGGTCAATATCAGTCTTGAGTTTAAGCTCTACCTCTGCTGCCTAGGAGTTGTGAGGCATTAGATAAACTCCAACTCTCTGATCTTCCTCTTCTTCATCCACAAGAGAATCATAGTACTGACCTCAAAGGACTCCAAGGAGAATCAAATCAGATAATGTATGCAAAGCCCTCAACCAGGATCGCCATGCAGGAAACTCTTTACACATCTTATCTATTAGCACTGAGGTGCTATTGCATCACCACCATCATCATCACCATCGTCAGCGGCAGCATATTAATAGTGCATTTATGGCTGAAACTCCAGGAAGACAGGGACTTCGTCTTGCTCATCTTTATGCCTGACCTTTAGTAAGTGCTTAATAAATGGATATAGAATTCAGTTGTTCAAGCAGTTATTCGTTTTGCAATTTATTATTTTAGCCCTGGTGAGAAGTTGTTTTGAAATCGTTTGCCTAGCTCCTTGCCACCTGATTAGGTTTTGAATCCCACAGTTTGGTATTTCTCCCTGAAAATTATACATACTCAGTAAATATACTCAGTATATTTAAAGTATTTAAATAATAAATCCCTAATGTCACAAACTTCTCAAAGTTTATAAGATCCTCAGGATATGCATTCATTTATTTTGGTTTTCTTTTCAATGTTAAATTTACAAAGAAAATGAAAGTAACATTTATCGAACACTTTAAAACTGCCACCATGTATTCAGCACTTACTGCACAAAAGGCGCTTTACATACTTCTGTGTAATAACTCTCACGATCAATTTATTAGATAGATATTCATTCTTTCCCTATTACAGTTAAGGAACCTGAAGCTTAAAGAGTTTAGTGAACTTGGGTAGGGTCGCAGGTACAGTGTAGGAGCCCAGGATTTGAGCCCATCCTCTTTCAACTCCAGCAGAAAGTGTCTGGCTCTGGGCTAAGCAATTTAGAGACTCTGCCACCTTGAGTAGTCCTTTCGAACCTGGAAGTTGTTGAATATCATTCCCATTTTACAGAGGAGTCAACTCAGGCTTGTGTACACACAAAGACAATCAAGGTCAGAGCTTTAAAAGGAGGGTTGTCTTGCCCTATCTAAAACTTAGACAGATAGGTAGGTAGGTAGGTAGGTAGATAGATAGATAGATAGATAGATAGATAGATAGATAGATATACAGACATAGATTCCAGTGCCTGGAACTAGAATCCTGGTGTCCTGAGCAACGTTCAATCCAGTTCTTTTTCCACTTCCACACGCACACTTACTCCAGCAGTCAGCACTAGCTAAGCACCTGACAGGGGCCCTGCCCACTACATAGTTAAGAGAGAAGGAATCACTCTAAATAGACACATCACACATGAAAACACAACAGAGAAAAGAAATGCCATCAGAAAGATGTATTGGTAGTCACCACCTAATAGCTGGTGCAGCCTTGAATTATCACTGAAGGATGTGCTCCAAGGGTTGTCATTATAAGCAGATTTTGTCATCTGGGAATAGATGGAATGGGGGATGGGGATCGTGCATGATGGGAAATATCAGCATTCAGGGGCTGGAGAGGGGAGGCAAAGGAGAGATAAGAGATCTGGGGCTGATGTGTTTTAAAGGCTCTCGAAAAGGGAGAGAGAACAAAGTGCTAATGAAGCTGAAGACCCTGGGGTAGGAAGTGCTGCCAACCTCAGCAAAGCTTGGGAAATCAGTCTGCAAAATGAAAGAGACAGAAAAGAGCACCAAAAATAACCTTGAAGGTAATGGACGAGCAGAGGAGAAAAATCAATTCAAGGAAAACATATTAAGCACAGAAAAACTAAACGAGAGCTGGGGGTTGGGGAAGTT
>RJWT010039115.1:0-12729 GCA_004365215.1 Cuniculus paca | reverse complement strand
TTTGGTTTTTTGGTACCAGGGATGATCAAACTCACGACCTTACACTTGCCAGGCAGGCGCTTAAGCCACTGAGCTAAATCCCCTGCCTATATTGTTTTCATTGTATATTATCCATCAAGTATTTCTTATGAAAAGTCATAATTTATTTGGAATTTGAATAATCAAAGTTCATTATACATATAATACATATTAAATCACAGTGGATTATTTTAATTCCCTTTACTTGATTTAAGTATGTCTATCATGTCTGAAATAATTTCAAACTTGAGTTTTTTTAAAAAAAAATCTAAATGTACACCTTTGTATTCCAAAAACTTGAAGCTCAGTGATTTGAAGAACAGATCTTGCTGGCATGTTTTCATTTTGAAGAGAATTATTAGCAAAAAATAAATAAATAGATAGATAAATTCTAAAATGTACAATAGATATTGTGAAATGGGAAGAAATTGTTCAAAAGGTTAAAAGAGCTTGGCTTGCTGAAAAGGGAAAGGACAATAAGAAAAAGTGAAAGAATGAAAGTCAGTTATATTATTAATGTCTCTTAGTTCATTGAAAAGGAAGGTTTGTGCTAATATTGATTGGAGAAATTTTTATGCCCATATCTTCTACCCTGAGCAACTACTTTAAAGATAATATATAATATATTAACTCTTGTGGTTCTTCTATTATTTTGTTATGAAATTTGGTTTAACCTTTATTCCATAAAATAAAAAATAAAAAATAGGAAAAAAATTCTAATTTTTTTTTTTTTTGTACCGGAGATCGAACTCACGACCTTACGATTGCTAGGCAGGTGCTTATGCCACTGAGCTGAATCCCCGGCCGGAAAAAATATTTAAAAAAAAAAGACTTTGCATTTCTAAAAATGTCTCTGAGAAACATACACATATACTATATAATTCCTTGATAAATGTATGTTTTAATTAAAAAATACTTTTAGAATTTAAAACATTTCTTCACTCTCTTTGGTGTTTTAGAGAAAAACATAAATATTAGTCCAATTTTTCAATTTGGGTGTCGAAAAATCCCAAGAATGTTCATTCTCATCTTTGTGCCTATAAGCAAAGTCTTTTAACCTGAATATGTTAAATTACTATGATGTAAATTATTACGTTTATTTTCTATAATCAAAATTAGGAACCAAGACATGCACTTATACCTTAACTAGAAAGCAGAAATTAATTTACATAACAAATACCAAAAGAGACAGAGAAACAAAGAGAGGGAAGTGGGGATAGTTCTGCATATGAATGTTTAAAAATAAAGCAAAATGGAATACAAAGAGTGGCATCATGTTTTTTGACCTTACTGGGAGGGGGTCGGTTCTTGGGTGCAGCTCAAGAATTTAGAAGCAGATATTGTTAGATTAAACAATTCCGATGCTCTAATAGAAGGTTACGCATTTGCAATGGAAAATTACTTGAATTTCACACTATAGAGCTGTTAGTGGTAAGTAATTACACAACTGTATTTCCAATGATGAAGTCCCATCACTGTGCTTGTTCCCTTCCCTGTGGAAAATATCTTGTGAAGCAAAGAGCGGCTAAGGGATTCAAGAGGAGGAAAACACATACCATAAAATATAATTAAAAATTGTGGAGGCTGCATATGACAAGAATAACCATAAAAAACAGATACAAACCAGCTGGCTGTTAACAACTTCTGAGTTATAAAAATCTTAAACCTGCTGTAAAGCACTCAATTCGATTTACATAACCACAGAGCTGACATTCCTTTTAGGCTCCTCTGTTGGGGATTTTTTTTGACATGTTTTAAGGCAACATAAAAAGCAATTGTGAAAAGAAGACATGTATCATCTTACACAGGAATGAATTCCTGCCTAAGACTGGACTTTAAAACTTTTAATCTAACCTCTTTCCCTGAACTAGAAAATATATTTAATGGACACTGGCTGTCTGATTTTATATCATTATTCTTCAAACGTTCACATTTCTCATAACTGATACTTTTTCCCTCTTTTTGCATTGCGTGGTATGTATTTGAGTCACTGGCGTTACATAATTTCAGCTCAGTGGTATCCATCTAAGAACCAATATCCATGGTCTGTAAGGAGAGAATAATATTTTGGTCAACCATGACTGAAACAACTATAATTTCTTAGGAACCTAATGATGCAGGCAGCATTTTACAAAACTAACATTGCTTGCTGTAGGGAATTAAAAATAAACAAAATAAAATAAAATCAATCGTACATTGAGTGAAGTTTTGATGTATAAGTGCTGGCAGCCGAAATTGCCCAGAGCGCAAAATGAGCTTTGGCTCTTTGATAATTTGCTTGATTCACTATGTTACTACATGCAGGGCATTTTATGCCTGACTTATATTTAATCCAGTCACCTGCTTAATGTTAGAAGGGTCATAATTACATACAAGAGTTTTGTACACATAACCTGTTGATATTTCAGATCTGAAATATATATATATATATCAGGTATATGGAGAGAGGTTTAACCATTTCAAAATATTTCTGGCAACAATTTGAGCAAGTTATAACAAAACACAAAACCATTCTATATTCACTAGGAATAAGATAAGCAAGTGTTTCAGGGTTATGAGACAACAAAGGCTCCTTCTGTGCATCCATAGGAAAGAGCAGGGCATGGAGTTGTTCTACGCATATGCAAATTCTCATTGTAATTTTTGAGATAATTTTGAACAGCAAACCTTAGTCCCCATTTCCCCCTATATGAAAAAGGATTTTATGTCCCACCAAAAAAAAATTGTTGGGAGATAATTTAATATAATGGTATGAATGTTTAAAATGAAAGTACTTTAAATGAGTCTTTACAGTATTTTCTACTTTGTGTAGGTTACTTTTGTTATATTATGTTGCCTTACCACCAACAGTAACTCTTTCACCCCTTTAGCATCTGTGATTATATTAACAAAAATTGCCAAAAAGCAAAATCCAGAAGAATCGATAATGTGTTCAACTTAGTCACTGTCAAAGTTTAAACAACAACAGGAAATTCTAATAGAAATGTCTACTGTTCAGGGATGAATGTAAAACAAATTGAAGAATACTACAAATAAGGTGAAAATAATGAGGATATAAGATCGTTATAGAACAAAATGTAAACAAAAGAAAAAAGATAACATTTTAAGTTTCCATATGTTTTCCCTGATTGTTTATTACAATTTAAAAGCAATACTAAATCTTACAAAACAAATACATATGTATGTATATAATTAGCAATAATTATTATTTTACTTTCGTTACATAGCATTTTCTTGAGTAAATAAGGATTTGATCAATAGAAAATGTTTTAGTAAACAGCTAAATAAGTTTCCTGGAATTTTTGGCATTTTTATTTTCTGTTTGGTAGAATACAATTTTTTATTTTTTTTGTTGCTTAAATCTGTCACATTACATGTTAAAATATCATGAGAAAAGAATATTACTTAAATCTGAAATATTATAGCATTTTCTATACAATAGATGATCCATAGAATACCACTCAATAAAGACATCATATACAATTAGATGAACTGATTAATCTAAAAATGTTGTAATCAAATGTATGTATGTGATTTTCAAAGAACCAATTCAACAATGACATTGTTTCCACACAATACTGAAAAGACGTGTAAACTTGCTAGATAATAAGTGTCCAAAATAAAATATCAAATGAAGAGTTTCAGGAAAAAAAATCTCCTTGAAGTTAAGTTTATTTCTCTTTCACAGGCATATCAAACCTTAGATTTGAAAATTATAATAAAAATTTTAAAATGTTTCCTAAACATTAAAAAAAAAATCCCTCTACAACACACCTAGGAGAAAGTAGTTAAAATGAAGTCTTTCAAGCTTTCAGTGCGATGTGGTCTACACAGCAGAGCTAGTGAATACTTGGAACACCAACTCAAATTTTCCTCCTTCACAACTGGCACCAATTCATCTAGATTTGCCCTCTGTTAAATATCTAAAACTTTGACTCCATATCACATTCTTTGTAATAATGTAAAACCCTTTCTAATTTTTTACAAATATTATACCAAACTTACTTTTCATAGATTAGTGTCATTCAAAAAATTTTAGTAGAAGTATATCCATTTTAAGCAAATACAAAATATCATTTTCTTCAAGGATGACAATAATTCACAAAGATCATTAACATAAATCCCAGTTTTCTTTTAATCTTTAGAAAACATACACTATGTATCTTGGTACCTGCCACTTTGTACCTTCAGTTATGATTTATTAATTGGCAATGTTGCTCATATTTGTAATTCAACATAAATGTTTGTGAAATAAGTAAATGACGATTTCTTAAGTGTATATTTTACAAATGACTTTTGAAATAGTTATGAATTTACTTTATGATAATAAATATAAAAATATTTGGTTCAGATTACCAACATTAAGATATTTTATTTGATGGTTAGAAATCCTTTACTTACTTGGGAGTAAGTGTGTGTGTGATGGTGTGTGTACATGTGTCTGTATTTTACTTTTTCTACTAAAACATTAATTATGAGTAAAAAGAAGAAATTACATAGGAATAGTAGAGACAATATTTCAAAAGTATCAATCAGTTGTTTAGCTACATTCTGTATACAGACCTTAACTTCTGCTAAACAAAAGTTTCAGTAACAATCTTGATATTTAAAATGTTTTAATAACAGAAGAATAGGAGAAGAGGAGAAAGCAAAAGAGCTAGATTCAGAGGATAGCTAAATCGGGTTGGGGAAATGTAGCCTGGGTTTATAAGAAGAACATAAACAGATCTTTAATATAACAGATCTCGGCCTTCTGTTCAAAGAGTGGATGGAGAAAGAAGTCAAAGGTTAACAGCTAAACAAAATGCTACTGAAGCATTCGTATATAGCAAAACTCATGTTCAGAAATTTAAGGGAATTGTCAGTGTCATATAAGTAGTAAGTGGCTGAACTTAATCAAAGAACCCCTAAAGGAAGAGATGAATTTTATATATGGCCAACTATTAGATTCTCTAATTCCTCTAGGCTTTAAGAGTGAATATAAATAAGAAATAGATATTCTAAGGATGGGGGTGTAGATCAGTGGTAGAGAAATTGCCTATCATGTGTGAGGCCTGAGTTTGATATCCCCAGCACAATAAATAAATAGACAAATAAATAAATATTGTATAGTCTGCAGTCTTTTATTGAAAAAACTCATTATTCATTGGCTGCTACTTGAAATAATTCGTATGGCCACCTCATTTAAAACTATGACAGGCAGACTTCCAGAGTGTGCTACGTAAAGTTCAACAGCACTCACATACCCATATAGATTTTCAAATTTAAAAAGGACTTAAGAAAATCACCAATTGAAAACAGTATGTTGAGGTTTTATTCTCAGATGTAAAATCTTAGTTAGGTTGCAAATACCAAATGCTATTGCAAAAAAATTCTCCTGTGTGAAGTAGTTGGTGAATACACGTCAAAAAAAATCATGATCAAACCTGGCATTTTTGTTGACAGACTTTGTAGTGAGGCCAAAGGTGTAATTAGGCCAGAAAATTACTTTCTCACGACTAGAATTGTTCCCTTCAGGTCTTGAGTTATCAGTCCAGAAAATTTCATTAAACACTAAATTCACTTTAAGATAACTGTCAAAATTAAGCAGAGGTGAGTCAAGTCAAGGTCCCAATATTCAAATCTCTCATTTGGATTTTGAGATTCAATATAAAATAAAAAATGTTATAGGTCTATTTTTCTATGAAGACTAAGCTTCATGTGAATTTCAGAAACAACCTGATTCTTTGGAAAATAGAATAATGCAGAATGCCAAAATAAATGTAGAATTTGAAGTGTTTAATACCCAAGAACAGTTGAAATAATTTATATTTCCTGTTCACTGAAATCTTGATGGAAAAATGGTAAAAATTAAAATATACTTACTACAGATGCAATGTAGAAGTAGAATAATTCTAATCATAAAGTTATAGAATTCACTATATTTGCTTTTATATAGTTGGGAGATGGGCATTGCATGTTTATTAATTAATGATTTGCACATTTGAAAAGTGAAAGAATATAGGATAACTTGGTACATATTTCATAAGTAGGTGAGAAAGGACTCATTTTTTAACAAAGAAGAAATACATGACAGTATTATTATGAGAGAGGCTTTTATATTTTTCAAAACATTATAATATAAAATTGAACATTTGAAATATATCTACAACCATTTTGCCAGTTATATCAAATAATTTAATGCTTGATATTGTGTGGTGTTACTTACACTTCTTGGAGCCAGTGTCTGTCAATTATTTTATTGCTTCAAACAGTTAATATATCAATTGTACAGATACTAATAATAGAAATTTGGTACTAATGAGGAATAGGGCAAATGAAGACATAAGTGTGAGTGACTAATAAAAGTTAAGAAATTAATTATTAATTATTTAGGATAAAATAGACTATGCTTGAGGCTTACTGATAACATGATTCTGCAATTAACTATTTTAAAATTTCAGAAATACCTCTAATAGCATTAAACATCTGTCAGTTAATTAGCACTACGTCATTCCACAAAGTACAATGTAAAAAGAAAAGTTACATAAACTTTTCTGTAAACATTCAATAAAGTGGCAATCAAATTAGAATTAGTCAAACATAATGTATTATGAAGGAATTAAGCTTACTATAGGTTTTGAAATATGATTTTTAACATATCTCACACTCTACCTTTGTTACCCCATAGCAAGACTTCAAAATCATGAGGCTACACATAAAACTATCTTAAAATAGAAATATTTAAAAACAGTCCTTAAGATTTCTACTAGCATTAAGAGAGAATTACAATATTGTTACAGGAATATGATAGTGTACAACAATGACTAGAATATTTACAACATAAGAATTTTACATAACTGTCCAATATGTGAAATGATGTTGAGAAGTTTTTCAAAGACTAATCACATTCATGATAATTTGAAGTAGTCTATTAAAAGTTGACTATCATTAAAAGAGATATCTTTGTTTTAGCACATCCTATTTCCATTCTGCTCAAAAGAAGATTGTTACCTAAAGAGATTAATAGATTCCTTGGAAATACCACAGATGGCATAATGAAAATAAGATTTATAATTGTTTGTCCCCGAGTTTAATACTCAGTTTTGCCCTTTGCTTTAACTTAAGCAAGTTACTTAAATTTTGTGTATCTTAATTTAGTCATCTCTAAATAAGATAAACAATATCTCCTTTGTAGTTGTCATGTGAAATAAATTATGTACTAGCTTTTTGCAAAGTTCCTACCATGTGATGGTTACTCAATAAATATTTCGACTCTCCCTTATTTTAACCTATTTATTATACTGGTTATTTAATGTATTTAATTTAACAATGCTTTAAACAGAGACTGTAATAACAAATGAGAATATAGTAGTGAAAAATATAGACAGGAATATTGATGTCATATATTAAAGTTGGAGTTTTTCAAAAAGATGTACATGCATCTAATAAATTATTTTTGCTTCTATCCACTGCGTAGTAACTATAGATAGTCTTAGTGAATGCACATAGTAAGAATAGAATACTTACAAAAGGGATATATGGGGAATGCTATGTAGATAGACACATGCAAATATTTTGAAACAAATTTCAAGTATTTTTCCTTGTAAAAGTTTCCTTTATTTATTTACTGTATGCTTCCTTGGTTGGTTGTTGCTTGCTTACTTACTTGCAGTACTAGCGACTGAACTCAAGGTGCACTGAGCTACATACACATCCCTTTTTGTTTAATTTTTAATTTTATGACAAGTTCTAATTAAATTGCCCAGGCTAGGCTTTAACTTGCAATTTTCTGTGTCAACCCCTGATGCAGGTGGATGTACATGTGTGAGCTACCATGCCTCTTCCAAAGTACAAGATGAGGACTGTAAATGAGACTAAACTTAAAACAATATTTTCTTTAAAAAATATTCCCTTTCAATATATTCAATGGATTTATCATCCTGTAAAATGCTAAATCATGCTAAATTACAAGAAAAGAAAAAAATTATTTGAAAATGTAATGATCATGAAAAGATACATCTATTATATGACCAATAATAAAAATATAACACAAAAATGAAGAACCAAACTAACTGGTACATCATTTTAAGAATACGAGTAAGATTAAATAAAAAATGAGGAAGCTGCTGAAGAAACACTCTATATACAGGTTTTTGTTTCTATGTAGAATTGGAAAAAAATATTTACTTATGAAAGACTGAAAGAAGTTACTTTCAGTAATATTTCGGAAAGAGAAATTGCACATAATTCTTTACACAACTAAGATCTTACTTTAAAACTCTGATTTTTACAGATAAATGAAACATGGGCAGATGCCGGTAGCCCTATGTTTAATTACAATTGTGGAATTTAGGACATTGATGTGTAGGAATCTCAGAAGCAATAGATTTGTTTGACTTAAAGCCAAGAACAACAATGGTTTAGGGAAAACTGACTGTATGGGCAGCCAACAAATTTAAGGTAAAACATGTCAGATTATTGTTGAGATGATGGGATGGTATGTTAAGAAAAGTCATGAGGTTGACCATTTTTATGATCAATTTAAAGAAAAATTCAAAGAAGCAACCTCTCCTTTAATTAAAATAACCATACTGGATTTGGAAGGAAGTCCATATTTCTAAAAGATCTACATTCCAGTCATCGTGTCTCACTGATATGTATAGAATTTTATTATAGATGATTGATGTGGAACTCACTGTAATTTCAAAAATTCATAGAATATTATTATGTCATGAAATTCATGCTGAGAAAGCAATTGCCATTATAAATCAAAAAGACAACTCATATGGACAGGTCATATGGTAAAAGGTTCTCCTTTTACCTTTAAATTTAAAGGTGTTATACCTTTAAATTTAATTTATTCAGTAAGTAACTTAAAGGCTTGAATGATGAACTGAATCACACACTCAAACAAATTCAAAATATCATTGTATTATATTCATTTGAATCATCATGTTACCATATAATTCTACTTAAACATTGTCTCTAATATAATTCCGGGAGGGATTTGATTAATTCATATAAGATAATAGAGAATACAAGGGTTTTACTGATTTAACAGATGAATGAGGTATCCAAGTAAAAGGAAAGATTTTCACACCTTTATAATGTTACAGCTCACATTTAGAAAATAGATGTTTTAATAGGATAAAGAGTAGCTTCAAAAATTAACTTCTAGGAAATCATGCTTTACTGAAGGCATTATACATTTTATTGACTATAGTATTGATTATTTTACATGTTTAAAGAAAATCTTAGGGCCAAGGATATAACTCAGTGGCCCAGCTCCTGCCTCGCTGGCGTGAGGTCATGAGTTCGATCCCCAATACTCCCCCCCAAAAAAAAAACACAGAAGCAAAAAAACTAAATAAAGAGAAGCTTAGTATAGCATCACATTTCAATGACTAACTGAAAATAACTTGCATTTGCAAGTCCTCTAGAAAAAAACAAAGTATTACATCTCCTCTAAACTTCATAACTCAATATGGTGTTTCCTTAAGTCATATCTTCACATTCCAGGAAACATGTATTTAAAAAACTGTTCACAATTACTGCATTTCTTAAATGAAAATTAATGAGAATATCTTTTATCTGAAAAGCATATCATTCTATCATGGGATTTGATGTAGGATACATTTCAGTGTATTAAATATGAATCATAAAATCTAAATATAAAAATAAGTAATCCTCCACAAGAGGAGGGAATTATATCAGAAGAAAACTATTATTTGGGCTAATTGCAAAGTATAAAACCAATTTTAAAATAATAAGGGAATAATTACAGTCTGATCCGACAAATACAGAAAAATGACATTCTTCCCAAAAGTGATGCACTGAAATAGAGAAATAACTTGTTTTCTATGTGGAACAAGGCAAAAAAACAGCTTTGAAAATCATCATAATGAAATTCAAAATCAGATATCTTGCTATGTAACTAACAGTTTCCAAAATGTTTTCTGATAAATTAGCTCTTTCTATTCTTCACAAAGTGCTATCAACTAAGAGATAAGGTAGACCTTATGATGGATTATAAATGACCAAGTAGGTATTTATGAAGGCAACTTGATGTAGGAAAATAATACATGAGAGCTGAAAAAGTTGAATTCATTATTACATAATAGGGAAACTTTGGATGAAGCTGTTGACATTTCTTCTCTCTTTCCTAATGCAATGTCTCATGTATCAGTACTTACGCGTGATGATCAAACAAATGGCCCCAGAGATTATTACTCGAGGTCACTTAGCTAGCAAATGGTGAAGCAGAAAATGAAAAGCAGACTTTTTAGCTCTAAACTGGGACTTAGAGTACCATTTTGTTTGAAAAATAAGGTCTTTTGCATAACCTATTCATTGAATTCCAAAATTAACAAAAAATATTCACGGTCATCTTCTCTAGGAATTAGACAACTTTAATTATACAAGTGAAATACCATAAAGATCTCTGAATAGTTTAGTCTACTGTGTATATCTTTAGTCATGTATCAACAAGTGAGCATGATAAAAAGCTCTCACATTAATTATACTGACTACTTCCTTAATGAAGTGCAAAAGTGTTTGTGTAATCCAATTCAATTTATTGAATTAGGCTACAGTTTTATCATTTTGAAAACCAGCTTCATTGTTTACTTTACAATACATCAATACATCGTTTCCAACAATTAAATAGGTTAGCATACAGACATAATCAATTGAAAGCAATCTCCATTTTTAAGGCTTAGTATCATTTGTAATGTGCATATTTCTGAAGGTAATATATAGCAGTTTGAACATATAACAATAGCAGTGACATTTCATATCCATAAAGCGTATTTTGCCCACAAACACAAGTTTATATGAAAATATTGTGTCGGGACCATGGACATAGCTCAGCAACACAGCACCTGCCTAGCAAGTGTGAGATTATGAGTTTGATACCCAGAACCAAAAAAAAAAAAAAATTGTCATAAACTTCTGAAAAGTAAATATGTAAACACCAAAACTTAGTGCTAATTCCTCCTATTACAAATGCCTATAGAGTACATCTTCCTGAACATGAATGACCGGCTAAACTAAGACTTTTTATACCATAGCTTTTCAAATGTGATAAACTTTATTTTTAAATCTGGAAAATGGAAAGGCAGCAATAATAACCACACTGGTATCAGTTTGACTGAACATTTTACCTTAGTCTAACTTTATCATTTAAAAAATCACTATACGTTGTGTCATTTGAGATTCGTGGCAATTCTACAAAAATGGTTTTGATTTTTAAAGAAGTTCACTTTTACAATGAAAATGTAAATGTTTGAATGGCTCAATTATGATACATTTAAAAGCGGTGTTGCTGAAAGAGCCCCTGACTTTCAGAGATTGGACCCTGTCTTGGAACTTTAGTTTTTAAATTGGAAAGTCAAATCAAAATAATATACAGTAAAGTTCAAACTTTTCCATTTAAATCACTGAAAGTTTTTATGCCATTCTATTATTACATCTGATTATGTTTTTCTGGTTTAAATGTTACTTTATTCCTTGTCTCCTTATGAATGCTATTACAGCTGTGTCAAAATTTGCCATTTCCTCCTATTAATTTTACAGCCATAGTCCTTTCTGGTATACTCACAAAAGAAAGACAGAGGGAACAGAAGAAAAAATAATTTTGAAATCTCTTTTAACTGCACAAAAGGTATTTCTTACCTTGCCACAGCAGCAATTTTATCCATAAGCTAAATATTCCATCCATGAAAAACAGTACAGCAAAAAAGGAGTATGATTGTTTACGAAGCATCCATCTCAAAAGTAATTTTACAAGCCAGGCATGGTGCTAAACCCAGCACTCTAGCAGGCTGAGGCAAGAAGATCAAGTCTGAGCCCAGACTGCACAACTTAGTCAGATCTTGTCTCAAAATTTAAAAAAAAAATTAAAGGCTGGGGATGTTGCTCAGTGCAAAGGTAACTGGGTTCAATACTCAGTACCACACACACACACACACACACACACACACATACACACACACACAAATTAATTTTAAAAACCATCCCAACATAATAACCATGTAATGATATAATATAAAGCCTTGAAAAATGAGTACCCTATAGCTGGAAAGACACCATTCTTGGTATGAAAGAACACTCAAAGAAAAACAAAACACAGTCATAAATTTTTTTGGTGGGGTGTACTGGGAATAAAACTCAAGACATCGAACTTGCCAGGGAGCACAGTGCTGCCTAGCTATATCCTAGTCATCAAATTTTAGAATTGGAAGGGAACAAGATGATCTTACTCAACCTGTCTCTCTCTGAATACAAAATACCTTTCCAACTTTCCTAACAGCTATGATTATTAACAGGAGAAATGAATGGCTAGTAGTCAGGAAGGGAAATAATTTTTTAAAGTAACTTCTTTTCTATGTCATAAATAATATAGCCTATAAAAATAAATTTATTATAAAAATTACGGTTAACAACTTCTCAGACTAGAATGTTCCTCTTGAACATTCTGGTCAGAAGGAACAATTAAAGTTTTATTAGTAATGCCTTCCACTGTTGGAGAATTCTCTAAGTAACATCGCACGCCTTTATTCTGACGCTGAGAATGTGGGAAGGGAACCTCATGCCTTCCTCATACTAAGCAGATACTTTGCCACATCCCTTTTCTTCTTTCTGGAAGCCAATGCAGATATGTCTGCAATTTCAGTCTATTGGACTTCTGTCCTCAGAAGAGTACAGGTAACTCTACTCTCTCATCCACAT